>VMBQ01003962.1:31576-91927 GCA_007657795.1 Dreissena rostriformis
AAAAAAAAAATACTCACCTGGTTAGAAACCCGTGTCGGGACACATCCGTAGTAAACAGAGTCACATATTTCTATTAGAGTTAGCTTGAGTCTAATCAATGTGTAAACATGCGTTATATTTTTGGACGTGAATATATATCTTTAATGCTGTGTTTTAGAGTCACTGTGATCAACCTGGGTCTTGGTACAAAGAACGAGGTGATATTTGTGAAGATCGAGGGTAACGACGGCGACGCAACGAGTAAGTTTTCTGGAAAAGGCGGGGAGACGCCGCTCTACATCAGTAACGCCACTGAGTTCATGATGAAGCTAGGCGTCGGTGTGTTCGACGTCGATTTGCTCACCCTCAACTGCGAGGGCTGCGAGTACGAGGCGTTAGAGACGCTTTTGAGTACGAGCCTCGTACGTCACTTCCGGAACATCCAGTGGGCGACTCACAGTACGATTCGCGGCATCCCGGACCCAATTGGCCGCTACTGCCGGATCTAGGAGCTGCTGTCGCGCACACACCGGCCCACGTACCAGTACCGCCTGATATGGGAGAGCTGGAGACGGCGGGATCTCGCCTGAGAGCCTTTGAAATAATTGGATGTTATAGGTTGTTCCTAAGTGGACATATTTCCAGGTTGATATATTGTCCAACTCGCGTGGGAAAAAACGACTCAAAACGACGGATATAGGAAATACTGGTTTTAGCCATTTTAAAATGAAATAACTAATATTTGACGTTTGTAGATCTGCTCGATGGAATCATTTTGGGTTGCGTAGTGTTTTTTTATAGATAAAATTGATTTAACACATAATACCACTTATATAAAGTACCAGAAAAAATAGTTATTGGAATATACTTCAAACGAAGTTTGATCCTCTTAGTCGCTTATATATATATAAATATTGTAATGAAAAACGAACACAGGTGCGCTTTCGCCTCTGTGATCAGACAGTGGTATGGTGATAAGTTACGCCTACACGTGACCATAAACGACGTCTGAAGATTTCTGACACCAACTACAAACGGTGCAAACGTGAACATTCCACCGAATAAGTGTGTGCCTGTTTCAATGTATTGGTCGTTCGGTTTCGCTTTGCTTATTTACGATTTAATATCTTTTGCGAATGTTAGAAACTAGTGTGTTAACAATGAAATAGTTATATAACAATCTATTTACAAAAAATTAATGTCAATAACTATTTTATTTGTACCACATCATCATTTAAATTGGAAATGCCGGGTTGTAATGCCCGGAAATCCATGCCGAAATCCACACTCGTATTTGAGAGCTGCCCTCGGCTAATTTTCGGGAGCTGTTCTGATTATTTTTGTATAAATCACTGATGCAATAATGTATGACCATTTGAATATGCGTTCAAAGCATAATATGTGAAATAAACAGTCCATGTATAAAGTGAACTTTTAAGATTACACATGTTCCGTGCTCATCCTTCGTAGAGTTGAGTTTTATCACGTTGTGTTGTTCTGTCAAAGCTTGAGTGGTTCCGCTACACTTGTCATCGACCACCGATAGAGATATGTCTTAGTTCTGGGCCCATAGTCATCCATTTTTAACCCAATAAAGTGTACTTCACCGTTTGAAACAAATTAAACAGGATAAATAGTGTTGGTTATGTTGTGAACACTGATGTAATTATAGGTGGTAAATGTCAAGCAAGAACGCATCACAATAGTATTCTGTATTCCTATTGTTATCCTATATGTGGTGAAAACGTGCCCAATTGAGTCTCAACCATATCAATGAAGACTTACAAGTCTTTTTCGCCTCATTGCGAAATTCACCACATATTATTATTATACTAACGTAAACATGTTTATTCGACGTCACTTCGTTATTGGAAGCAGATCAAAGATCAATTTGAACGGAGTTAAAAGGAATACACGATACTCAGCTTCCTCAATTATGTATTATTTTGTTTTATTTAAACAAAACAAGCAGTGATCATACAAACGTACGAACTATGTTTATTTCATATACATCTCATTACAGTTTTTCGAATGTTGTTTAGCAAATTTGATTAAGAAACAATTTAACAACACAAAAATGTATGCACACCGATGGCTAAGAAAGTTATTTTTCCCCGTAAATGTGTTTGGGGCATAGTGGCTCCACTGTGCGGCGTATTACGTACAGGAGCAGGTCTGGCAGCCGTCTGCCCCAAGCGCCCCGAGCTTGTAGCTGCCGTCACACGTGACCAGACAGTGGATCAGGTCCGGGCAGTCCTTGTGTTCTGCAACACACGTGACATCAACTCGTATATGGATACACATGTTATATATTATTCATTTGCGCACTGATATACACAATTTATTTGCATAATGTTATTATCAATATAACAAGTATTGCATGATACCATAAGGAGATTATTGCCTGACGGAGCACATCATGTTCACGACATGTGGTTATAAAAGTAGTGTCATTCATAAAGACTGCAGACCTTTCAGCCCAATCCTGTCAATGTCATGTAACTTGTGAATATGTGATAATGTCGTAATAAATAAGTTTAAACCAAAGACTGCAGTGTTTTAAACACACGGAAGTTAGGATACAATCATCAGGTCCGCGCCTATGCATGTGAGTCAGCATGAGGATGTAAGCTGGAGAGTTCGTTCGTATAGATTATACTTCGTCGTTTGTAACAGACACGTTTTCACAAGATGGGGGTCGCAAGATGTTGAATGCAAGAAGAGCATGATAAGAAGTGCAAAATAAGAAATGATTGATGAAAACTGCAAGATGAGGACTGCATTTTGATGATTTCAAGATAGGACTGTATAGTGAGGACCACACTGACAACTGCGAGATCGGGACTAAAAGAAAAGGACTGAAAAACTGAGGACAGTAATATGAGTACTGTACGATGGGGATTGAACGATGATGACTACGAGATAAAAAGGGGTGTGATTCATTCTTTACGACGAGGAAAACAGGAAAAGAACTGAAATGTGAGCAGTAAGATGGGACCTGTAAATTGCGAAATGAAATATTAGAAGTGCAATATAAGGTCAGCAGGGGAAACACTGTGAGTGAAGGATTGTAAAGTCTGCCAAATCTTGGAATATACGATGATGATTGCAATTTCAGTAAAGATATTAATTGCAAGGATAGGAATACGATATGAAGTCCTGCGATATGAGTCGGACTACAGTTTGATAATTGCAAGATTGGGCATGCATTATGAGGAGTCCAAGAGAAGACATGCAAGACGAGGAATGCAAGATTAGTAGTGAAAGATGAGGAGTGCAAGATGAGGAGTGCTAGAGAAGACATGCAAGATGAGGAGTGCAAGAGAAGACATGCAAGATGAGGATTGCAAGATGAGGATTGCAAGCGAAGACATGCAAGATGATGAGTGCAAGAGAAGACATGCAAGATGAGGAGTGCAAGATGAGGAGTGCTAGAGAAGACATGCAAGTTGAGGAGTGCAAGATGATGAGTGCAAGAGAAGACTTGCAAGATGAGGAGTACTAGAAAAGACATGCAAGATGAGGAGTGAAAGATGAGGAGTGCTAGAGAAGACATGCACGATGAGGAGTGCTAGAGAAGACAAGCAAGATGAGGAGTGCTAGAGAAGACGTGCAAGATGAGGAGTGCTAGAGAAGACATGCAAGATGAGGAGTGCAAGATGAGGAGTGCAAGAGAAGACATGCAAGATGAGGAGTGCAAGAGAAGACATGCAAGATGAGGAGTGCAAGATGAGGAATGCAAGAGAAAACATGCAAGATGAGGAGTGCAAAAGAAAACATGCAAGATGAGGAGTGCACGAGAAGACATGCAAGATGAGGAGTGCAAGATGAGGAGTGCAAGAGAAGACATGCAAGATTGGGAGTGCAAGATGAGGAGTGCAAGAGCAGACATGCAATATGAGGAGTGCTAGAGAAGACATGCAAGATGCGGAGTGCAAAAGAAGACATGCAAGATGAGGAGTGCAAGATGAGGAGTGCTAGAGAAGACATGCAAGATTAGGAGTGCTAGAGAAGACATGCAAGATGAGGAGGGCTAGAGAAGACATGCAAGATGAGGAGTGCAAGATGAGGAGTGCAAGAGAAGACATGCAATATGAGGAATGCAAGAGAAGACATGCAAGATGAGGAGTGCTAGAGAAGACATGCAATATGAGGAGTGCTAGAGAAGATATGCAAGATAAGGATTGCAAGATGAGGAGTGCAAGTGAAGACATGCAAGATGAGGAGTGCAAGAGAAGACATGCAAGATGAGGTGTGCTAGAGAAGACATGCAAGATAAGGAGTGCAAGATGAGAAGTGAAAGATGAGGAGCGCTAGAGAAGACATGCAAGATTAGGAGTGCAAGAGAAGACATGCAAGATGAGGAGTGCTAGAGAAGACATGCAATATGAGGAGTGCAAGAGAAGACATGCAAGATGAGGAGTGCAAGAGAAGACATGCAAGATGAGGAGTGTTAGCGAATACATGCAAGATGAGGAGTGCATGAGAAGTGCAAGATGCGGAGTGCAAGAGAAGACATGCAAGATGAGGAGTGCAAGAGAAGACATGCAAGATGAGGAGTTCTAGAGAAGACATGCAAGATGAGAAGTGGAAGAGAAGGCATGTAGGATGATGAGTGCAAGATGAGGAGTGCAAGAGAAGACATGCAATATGAGGACTGCATGATGGGGAGGTGTGCAAGCGGAGAAACGCTCAAAGAGAGCAGTAATATGGAGACAGGAATGTAAATAATGCATGGGTTAAGCAGTTCCAGCTTAAAGCGATGTAAAAGGTCCCACAAAATCGGACATCCGTGTATACTTACGCATGCCGTTTTTAGCCGAGCACTCTGCTCCAATACAATCCTTATTGTAGGCGGTTGCCGACACTTAAACAATACAATAGTGCGATAGCATCGAAGCTATTTCTTGTAAGGTTAAACAACACTACGCAAATGGAATTCCTTTATGCTAAGTAATTATGTTTAATTCATTTCACATTTGTCATAAATGGAGGTCGTAAGCTTCTCATGTGCTATGATATTTTTCCCAAGATGAAGAAGAATTCATACACGTTTTCAGAAGACATATTATATGAAGACTGCAACGTATTGCGTCACATACCTGCTGAAGCGGTACCCATTGCAGATCCTCCTGAAAATATCAGGGTAAAGTTAACACTCACAGAAGCTGATTATTGTTAAATTTGAATTTTATGTACGAATGCTTGTTGAAGTTGTTGTTTTTTTTTTATAGTTTATCCTTAACGGCATAATATGTTAAGATGTTAGTGATACAGATAGCAAATCACGGACAGCCATATCATTTCCTACCCATGTAAACTTAAAAAATGTAAGATTGTGTCTGGGACTTAATAATGTATACGCTATTCTACTCCCGTAATGCGGATGAAGCGAGGTACCTGCTCTAGATCCGCCCGCCATTGGGCCGCCTGGTCCCCCGCTGGGCATGCCACCGCCACCCGACATGGCCGAGGAAAACGGACTGAAGGCTGTGACAAAACAACAACAGCAACTTTTAACTTAAAATAAAAATGCGTTTACGACAATTACGAGAATAATTGATGTTGAATATTTTTTAGTACCATATACAGCTATATAGTTAAATCCGTTTGTTTGGCTATGCGCGCCGTGTACGTTCCTAACATGGTGTGCCTGTTTCTAATATACATGTACTGCATATCATTTGCTATATATTATTCTTACGCATTCCTCCTCCTCCTCCCATGGCGCCCATGCCACCTCCACCGCCGCCCATGCCACNTGCCACCACTACCGGCGCCCCCAGCCCCGGCACCGCTCATAGAGGACATGAAAGGATTGCCGCCGCTGCTTCCGGATCCACCCATACCTGCAGCAAGATGGAAATGGAAAATATTTCAGAATTGATCTTCTGTATGAATGTGCAACTATTATTCAGGCTTTTAGCAACAATTATTTTAAGTCACTAGTTTGCAGGACAAAAAGAGAAATCGAATCAAAATTAATTTCTGCAATAAAGGAATTGTTTTAATTGTTTTTCTTTCGAATTCATCTTCGTCGAACGGAAAAACGTTTACGTAAGCGTCAAACTGTATACTACTTACGAATGAAAAGCAACGTTGTTAAGATTCGCGAAATACATCGACTTGTTTATGAGTTAATTTGATTGCGTAAAAGGTTCTAAGCCTTCGTAGGAAAATGCATCACAGGTCATGTGATTATCTGATTAATGTTCAGCGTAAATGTGAAAATTGAAAAAGTTATAAATATGAAAAAATATTTTATTGGAATTGAGAGGAAATCAAAACTGCAGTATCGGTATCAGCCAGCTTCTGTCACGTGATTCTTACCCGAGGACCCGGATCCGGTCATACCCGACAGTTTGCCCATGTCAATATAGCCAGAACCGGCACTGCCGCCCATGTCCGTATAGCCGGACCCGGAACTTCCACCAAATGACCCGCCGTCCATGTTGCCTGAAACAGAGAGGCTGTGTACCACGCGCGTCCTTCTAAATACGGTGTTTACACGCAATTACACTCAGGTTATATATTTATAGATATGCATATATATATATATATATATATATATATAAAATACACTATTATACGAAAACAACATGGTATGGAATAGCTCAAATCGTAGATATGGAAATACATATACAATGGTTGCATACCTTCTCCGCAGTCGTCGCCACCCCAGCTCCCTCCCGTCGCCACTCCGCCCCCAGCACTCTCCTTCCCCATCTCCATCGCCTGATCCACTGAAAATAGTGACGTCACATCCGCCAACGTACAGTTTCCGCATTACGCGATCACTTCAATTATGAATAATGATGCATACAAGTATACTTCCGCTACAAGAAGAATGCCGGGGGGGGGGGTATATAGGAATCAGTTTGTCAGTCTTTCGTCCGTCCCCGTGTCCGTTGGTCCGTCTGTCGCCAAGCTTGTCCGGATTCTTAACCCCCTACAATTGGTCCACTTCTAATAATTTGAAGAAAAAAAACACAATTTTAACAAACAAGTACGATTTAATCCCGAACAGGTAAACAGCAGCCTTTGATATACGTTCAACATTTGCAATTAGTTTGCATTCCCTAAATTTATATTTGCCCGTGTTGATGGGCGTTCAATTTTCATTCTGAATTCATTGTCGCAGGGAATCTTGTAAAATAATCTTAGACAGCTACGCGACATGAATATATACGTGTTTTAGTTAGAGGTGACAATTATATGTGTCGTGTTCAGAGAAAACATGGCATAATGCTTGTGCGTAAATTGTCATCCTAGATTAGCCTGTGCAGTCAGCACAGGCTAATCAGGGACGACAATTTGCGCTTTTATGGAATTTTTCGTTTAAATGATGTCTCTTCTTAGCGAAAATCCAGTTTAGGTGGAAAGTGTCGTCCCGGATTAGCCTGTGTGGACTGCACAGGCTAATCTTGGACGACACTTTACACACATGCATTATGCCCAGTTTTCTCAGAACACGACTCATATGTGCGGTGTTCATTGTTGAGTACTGGCCTGGTACCAACCTGACATACTGCCGCTGAGACACAGCGGGGGCTCACACTTGCCGCTCCCTATACCGTTATTACCTGCAAAAGTAAGACCCAGCCACCTATTAGAATGTGTATATGTACAGTTATGTGATCACGGCTTAATAAAAAATGCCGACAGATTTTGCATTTCTTACTGAGTATTTCCATTTATAGTGTAGTTTCTATTTATGGGAAATACCTTTAACAGACCATACATGTCCATGGACGTGTAAATGTGTCTGTGTATTTTCGTATATAAGCAAAGTGAAAATCAGTTTCGTCAGCCGGAGATCAATCTTTATAAGCATGTATTTTTAAGTATACGCGAGTCATATTATTTCGATAAGAAATATTTCGCCAAATTAATAAATTTACTCTTCCGTTGGCCTTTGCGTATTTTCATTTGCGAACACGTTTTAGAACTTCGCAGTTAATGATAGGTGGGATATGCCAATTGTCAACATCCACTTTAAAGAGAAATTGCATTTAGACAAACATTTTTTACTTTATTTGTGTAGAATTTAGCACCATTTTCCCGTATATCTTGATAAAAGAAGACTTGTTTTAATAAGTCATGTCATAACAAAATTATTAAGCTTGCTGCAGTTGGGTATGTGACTGAAAGACCTTGTCCTGTAAGCTCTGTTTTGGTAGGCAGTATGTACATACTTGTGAGCATTCCACTTGATCCGCCTTTACAATTCTTCTTTCCTCCGTTATTGTTGTTGTTATTGTTGTTGTTACTGTTGGAGGTATCTCTGGAAAGTAAAAATAAAGTTACAAAAGCTTCAACGGAATATGTCAGCGCAGAAAAATGTTGAGGTTTCGTTTGTCAATGCTTATAGCCCGCGAAGTGTAAAGTCGGTCAGACGAATTATTATTTTATTTTATTTCAGTCTCATCCATTTACATTTACAACATAGTATATACAAGATATAAAAACACGTTTATAACAACATCTGTAAATGGCCATTCAAATTTGAATTATATGAGACTATAAAAATCCAATATAATACAATGAACACATTTATGGTAAAACATAGTCATGTACATGTATTCCGTGAGTGAGTGAGTGAGTGAGTGAGTGAGTGTGAATGTAGAAATAAGAGTGGTATGAGTGGGGCTTAGGTAGGTGATATGAATACAAGTGAGTGAGTGAGTGAGTGAGTGAGTGAGGAATGCATTTCTTGAAATGAATCTTCTCAATACTGCTGTTATCCATCAATAAATCTTTATTTTGAATTAATAAATGTAGTTAATTATTACAAAATTCATGCAACATTTCTCAGCTATATGGACTAGTATGATCATATGGTTTTTGATATTGATTTCACAAGTCGTTGTGCATCAATTGCCATTATTAATACATTATATTGGTTCACTACTGCTGTGTTTTTCTAGCGACTATACCAGTGGCGACTTAGACCAGCCTGTATATTCGAATGACAATCAGTAATTCGAATACATGTCTTCAAATATTCAAATCGTGTTGCCATCACCAATGTTAATGTATGTGTTAAGGTATTCTGGTATTTGTAATACGTTATTTAAAATATTCACTGTTAAGACAATATTTTGAATAAGCTAATATGAACATTAAATAAAAGTGTAAAAGATACATGCATTATGAAAACATTGCTTCCGCAGCTTTAATTTTTGCCTGTTAACCGGAAGCACTGTATAGTAAGAGTAAATATCAATGCGTACGTGTTCCATTTGTTGTTATTCTCGTTGTTGTTGTTGTTTTTGTTGTTGCTGTTGTTTTCCTTGTTGCTGTTTGGCTGCTGCAGGCCCTTGGAGAGGCACTTGCAGGAGGGGCAGCCGCGGGAGTCGCTCTCCCCGAGCGCGTAGCCGTCTGTACACTTTAGCATGCAGGCCAGCGTGGCCGGACAGCTGGCGCCCTCCGGACTGGGAGTCGTAACGGCGGCTGAACACGTGCAACAATACACGAATATATATATTAAATGTAAATGTTACTTTTACCATTTTCCATTGTTATTTCAATGATCTGCTTATCTCCAGGTAAGAACAAGCTACCGTTTCCAGTAAAGAGTAACGGATTGACAATTGAAATATATAGTAATATTAATATAAATAATTTATATCTCAAACATTAATACAGTAGCATGCAACACGATGTTCGCTAAGAATTATAAACTGTAGTTTAAAAATAATGATAACCGTACCTCGGTGTATGCACTTGCATGACCGGCATCCGTCCGAGCCGACTTCGCCCAGTTGGTAGGCTTCTTGGCACGACTCGACACATAGTTTGGTGGCCAAACAGTCCGGCTTGCGCTGCGTGTCGGGGTTCGAACAGTCGCGCATTATGGGCATCGTCTGGAACCGAGAGGGCGCGCAGGGACAACTGTGGCACCCGTACTCGTCCACACGTTCACACGAAGTCGGACAGCTGATAATCCTACAGCGCACACAGTACTTGGGCTGCCCAGGGGACACCAAAGGCACGTGTACAACGGCTCCGTGCATTGAGTTCGTGTCTATGACTTCATTGCTGCCTGGACCTAGCATTGCGGGCATGGGATTGGAAAACGGCGAGTGTGACATTGACCCCATGCCACCGTCCGGGAATGCACTCGGTATATTGTGCATCGACCCCATGCCACCACCAGGATAGATGGACTCCGAATACGAAGGCTCTTTCTCCACCACGACGTACCGGATAGTCTCCGTGTTTGAGCCGCCGCTGCTACCACCACCGGTACCAGAGCCGCCGCTGCTACCGCCACCGTATCCAGAGCTATCTGAGTGGCTCCAGGATCCACTGCTCGAGTCCATCTTGTCCGACCAGGATCCTTCCTCGAAACCCTTATCCCATTCGTGATCAGTGGACATCCCAGAAGAAGAGCTTGAACTGCTGGAATCCATTTTGTTGCCAGCTAATAGGGACATAATAATATCTATTACTGCTACGGTGGTTCAAATACATTAATTTAAAGTAGATAACGCTTGCGCAAAGAGTTGCATTAAATGAGCTTCGTTCTGGGAAAACTGGGCTTAACGCATGTGCGTAAAGTGTCGCCCCAGATTAGCCTGTGTGGTCCGCACAGGCTTATCAGGGACGACACTTTCCGCATAGACTGGATTTGGTTTAGAAGAGACTTTATTTAAACGAAAAATTCTATAAAATCGGAAAGCGTCGGCCCTGATTAGCGTGTGCCTGATTAGCCTAGTCCAGTGTTCCTCCGAACGAGGCTCAAATGGTTCTCATACCAATCAACACATTACCGTTCGTGCACCGGCAGTATCTGCAGTGGGCGACGTACTCGATACAGGAAGGGTGGCAGTTGGGGTCAGCGGGCGGGCAGCCGTCCATCGTCTCCCCTGTCAACAAACAACACGTTTCTGTACGGGTATACTTAACGAACTGGATGTAGTTGAATGTGGACGGACACCCACTTACCGATCGTGGCATGTTGAAACTTGACATTTTATAATAATGAAGACTGGTTAAAGCTTCAGCTTTTCCTTAATGGTATTGTATAAGCTTGTCATTTTGTTACATAAGAAGTTGCAGAGTGTGCCAGTGTTGTCATGTTTATATTATGTCGTTCCCACGACTAAGTAACTCATAATACAGTATTATATAAAAAAAGACATTTTTACGTGTTTAACTTGTGTGCATTCTGATTGGTGTATTATGTAGTTACAACGTATTATAGTTATTTCGTTCCCTAGCGTTACTAAGTCGTAACATAAATACTGACAGTCACACACGTAAAACTAAAATAGTGACAGTCACATACCTATGACTGAAATACTGACAGTAACATAAATCTTACTGAAATAACGACTGTTACATTAGTATAATTGAAATTCTGCAAGTAACATCAGTGAAATACGGGCAGCCATAAAAATAAAACTGAGATTCTGCCAGTCACATAGGTAGAACTGAAATACTAAAAGCCGCGTGCGTATAACTGAAATTCTGTTAAACTGACATTCTGAAAGTCAATAAATCTAACTGAAAAACTGACAGCCGTGTAAGAACAGCTGTAATAAAAGATAAAAGATNGCCGCGATCTTTATGAACATATTCAGCACAAAACACATGAAACATTATTTAACACGTGACGATTAATTCTTATTTCCTGAATAATTTGTATATATTTGGTCATTGTCCATATATTCAAATCCTTAATGGAAATGCGTTTAAGCTTAACACGACAAAATAACACCCAGCGTACTTTCTTAAAACGAACGGGGTTCAATTCCATAGTTAATAACTTATTATTTTAATTACAAAAATGTATACCAATACATAGTTTGTATATCCATAGACGTTTGCCACATCTATAGACGTTTATCCCATCAGCATACCCATATTAACAAGATAAATTTTGGTGTGTTCAACACTGATGAAACAGCAAAACATACGCAAAAAGTGAAGACTTTTTGTGTCTTTTTTATTACCACATGTGATTTTATAGTGTCGAGTTCATTCATTTGTTTTGTTAACATTCGAAATGAAGAAAGAAAAATATGCGGAAATGATGGTAAGAGTTTAACACAAATAAGTCTATTTGCACGAAAACATGAACAATAAGGCGCGTAACATATGCTTTTTATGTCTCGCTAAATAAACTTATCTGTATTTAACACTAAATTGGTATTATCTATGCCTGCAAGAGTGTCAAAAATAAATGTGGATAAAACACGTGTAACACGTATGCATTTAGAATTGTGTACGTTACTCTAAAAGCTGCATTCTTCCGCTTGGTCTCTCGTCCTCGTTACTGGTGGATACCGGCACCTCTTCTCCGCTATGCGACGGAAACGACAGTTTGGAGGCCGCCAGAGCGGCCGGCGCCGACATCGTTGACGCTGCAATAAGAGGACCGGCCGGAACCTGTGGTAGCAAAGGCAAGTTGCATTGCTATTAAACCACGAGGACGTACCAGAGTTGTAAAGAGTTTTTAATCGGTCGATAAAAAGGAAGTAACTTCTTAAATGCATTATTATCACATCCAGCTTTCGTTACAAGTAGTAAACCGTAGATAACCACGCAGAGTTTCCATTAAATAATGAGCATTGTACGATTGGTTTGAAACACTTTTGAATCAAAGTAAAATATTCGAACACTTACCCCGGATGACATGAAGATTATAAGGGCCGATCCCCCGACAGTCGACAGGCCGCTCGCATACGTCACAAATAGCTGCGATGGCGTCATATCCGCTATGTACTCTTGAATCAACATGGCGGATTCTGGCTGAAAATGCGAAACGCACGATTTACGACATTGACCTTATCCCACGGTGCCTATACCACGTGACTTTTTTAGATCTGTGTTGGGAGAATAAAGCGCGACCCAGTTAACATTTTTAAGGATGTCTTTTTAAATAGTTAACCATTTTTAATGGGATAAAGTGGAGAGCCCGCTCATTCGTGAGAGTTTTCTATAGGCATCATGATTTTTTCAAAACAAATAAGTATTTTTTCAGTAAAGTGCAACCGCGTTTTTGAACGGTAAGAAAAATGTCGGATCAGTGTGGGGACTTCATATTACAAACGCGCGGTTGGACTTGATGAAAAAAATCATGATACCTATAGAAAAAATACTTATTTGTTTAAAAAAAATCATGATGCCTAAAGAAAACTCTCACGAATAAGCGGACTCTCCACTTTATCCCATTAAAAAAGGACACGTGGTATAGGCACCGTGTACCCTTGATTCCATAAATATCAAAGGTGACGTTCCATCATCTATTGCCATGCCACCCGCATGCGTCATTAATTGTTAATCTGTATTACCGGATTGGACATCATGCGACTTTCAGTGTGACTAAAGTCCGCCATTTCTTGGTTGGAAGAGTATGGCCGCTATGCCAGCTGAGCGGTTGTAAAACAAACATATACAAAGCATATCACGGTTTGGCTTTGATTGTTTCAAAAAGAAGGATAATTGCTTTGCAGCGAATGGATTGATATCCACATGTTTAATACAACATGTATGTCTAAAATCAAAAAAAGAAAAAGAAAAAAAAAGACGCATATTCATACCATGATCAGATATCATATGTCAATTTAAGATTTGACATTTTTTTAAATAGATTCACTAATGTTAAAAAGTTGACATACTGGCTTTAATTTTTTTACTTGGTAAAGAATGATGCTAGGGTAAGAATGGACTGGGAACTCTTCTGACCAGCTGACTGAAAATGTGGTATAGGCTCATTGCGAACTTCTAGAATTAGATTAGACATTTTAAAAATAATCTTAAAAAGTTTATCAAGTTATGCCGAGTAAAATTATTCATTTGGTAAATGATAATGCAGATGAACAAGAGTGCGAATGGACAGGAAATCCTTCTGACCAACTGACTGTTAATGTTTTATAATGTGCACTTAAAGGGACTTGTTCACACTTGATCAAAATGAGACTTTTTCAACTTTTTGTCACAGATTCAAGAAATAAATGAACAACGTACATCAGTGTACGAAATAACACTAATGCCGCCGACTTATTCTGAAAATAGACTTTTGTTTTCGAAAAATCATCGTTAGAAATTGATAAAATTATAAAGCGTCCCACACGCGAAACGATCTAAAAATTTCGATTTCTTGTGTTATCGTTATATTTTGTAAAAACACGTGGATAGTTATACAAAGTTTAAAATAAATGGCAACCCAGATGAAGACGGATGGTCAGGTCCGCACATAATATTGTCGTAAAGACTCAACGACGACCCGAACATAAACTCTGAATTACACACATACAAACATGAAGACGGATGGCTGAGTGGTTTCGGCGCCTGTCTTTTACTCCATGGGTCAGTGGTTCGAGCCTTGGCGCGGTTAACTTTTTTTTTGATTTTTTGGTTTACTTTTATTCCTGTTTTTATATTGTAGCTCTAAAGTTCTGATGTTTATTTTTTATCAATTTAAAGCATTCAATGATTTACTTCAAAACATGCCAAAATATGTTTTATTTAGTCCCTTAAATTATTAATATTGCTTCAACAAGATGTCGCCAAACCCACTGGAAGAGACAGACCACCCTCAGTCTACGCAGAAAGCGGTTAAACTAGTTCTATAGCTTTATTTTTTGTTCATTTTAATTCTGTGTTGTCGTTCATATGATTACCTAAGACGTAAGTACGATATTCTAAGAGCATGGAGTAATATTCATAAGTTGGTTAAAATCATGTCATGATAATACAATATCAGTCAGAAAACCTGCCAAATGTGTCTACTTTGCTATGGAAAGACGTTCACGAGCATTCGATTATTTGCTTCTTCGTTCAATTGATAGTTTATCCTATTCTATTAGTGTATCTAAAAATACAGGAACACATTAATTTTATGCATCTTATTATGTACTAGTGTTATGCATATCTTGTTTTCTATTATTCTGTTACGTTTTATAGATGTGTGTAATATGTCTGTCTTTGTTTTTCGGCCATGCGATGATTATATTGATACATATTTAGCACAATTGATTGTACATGTCGATATGCATCGTAACTCAATTAATACAAAACTTGACTAGTTATATACCTTTGAAACACTAGACGTAAGTATGTAATACACAGGAAGATTTCAGCCACTAACGAGGATAGTAAACAAGAAATGACATTTAAGCCCAGGGGATTGATAGTATATCGGGAAATCATATTTGTAATTTAATAAATAAGATGACCATTACGCCACACCATGCATTTGTTGTTTAAAAAAAAAAAGATTTTCTCAACTGTCAAATGTATAAGATTATTACGTTAAACTTTCTTTGTAGAACATTCCGGAAATAAATACAACAGGGACATTTGATGTATCAATCCGATTATGAACTTGTGGCATTTATGTACTGAGTACCGCGTAATCCGGTATTTTTTTTAGTCGTGTTCGTGAATAAATTAAAATACATCATAATATGGCGATTGTGTATATATTTCTATTCGGATTAAGTCACGGCCGTCAATTACTGGGGCCACCTCCTCTTGTTGATGCGTAAATAAAAGAGCCAATGATACTTCCGAAGTTGCAATATTGACCGGAAATTATATTAAACGATAGTGAAAGGTTGAGTAGGTTTGTTTTCCACACGTATCGCCTTAGTTTAAACATCGGGCATTGTATTGCGATTCAGGGGCGATTAATTTATAGAAACATATAATCATAACTCATTTGGAAACGTGAGGCCCAATTTTGTAAGTTAGCAAAATCCCTAACCATCGATTTAGAAGCATATACCATATGTGAGAGAGCGTGTGTTCTGACGCCGTGATGTACCCGACAAGCAAAATGACTTACCACATGCAGAAAGATATTTCCGATCGTGTTGATCCCCTCGACGGGGCTCGTTCCCAGACCGAACGCCATCGCGCGGCCCAAGGTCTCTACAACGAATCTGATGACCCCTAAGTAGGTCAGCACGGACAGACTGACGATCAAGAGCAGCATCTGAGGCACATTCTGAAGCCAGTAACATGTATTCAACACATACTATTGTGATTAGGTTGCGTGTGAACTATAACACATGATTTGTAAAAGTAATGTCTCCTGTTATTTGTTTTCTGACGTCAATATACAATTGTGTTGAAGAGAAACATAAAGAAAATGTAGTCAATTTGTAAAAATAAACTTTGAAAAAGCCAATTAAGGCGAAATATATCAGAAAAGAGTGAAACTTGTTCTGTAAAAATAATGTTTTTCACGAATTCCGTGATATTGGAAACCAGAGGTATTAAAAGCGGCGAGAGCGTTGAAAGACTGTCGGCGAGAACAGAAACTGAACGAAACTGAACAAAAGTTGATCATGAGCGGGTTTGTTCGATGTGAGAAGTGAATATTCAATGTTGCACTTCTTAAATATTTCCGAATGAAAAAACGTCGTTTTTATAATTGCTTATTTCGAGATATTGGTATGATGTTGTAGAAAATCGAGTACAGATTGATATACAAGTAGATCTAAATGTAACAGTAAAAATACCGCTGGTGAGATCTTAAGTATATATATTACAAGCTAGTTTTAAAAGTATACACGGAATTATTTAATGTTTACTACGTATGCAATAATACGTTTTTTTTTTTTTTTTTTTTTTTTTTTTTTTTNAATGTCCAAGTAACTAACATATTTATTTGTGTTGTTATATATTACGCATACTATATAAAATGTATCCTAGTTTCGCCTCATTAACTTACTATTTGCAAAGACAGTCATTTTCCGCCGAAAGTCGTAAGACAAGTATTTGGTATGGCCTTAAATCATTACAAATGACGTAGATGTAGAGAACGCTTAAACTTGGAACCAGAAGTAAGCAGTCCCCTTTGTGACATAGCCAAAACAAAAAAGAATATGCATGGTTTTCGGAATGAAAACAAATTATTATAAAAATTCGGGATAGGGTTAAAATAAATGATACGCAATCGACTTTTGCACGCGGATATTCTGTTATGAAAACATGTACAATTTTCATAACAATAACGATACTTACTGCCATCACAAAACGGTGATCCATGTAAGTCTCCCCAAACATAAACACACTTCCGGCGCGCGCGTTGTCGATAAGGTCAGTGAGTCTCGAGCCCCACCATTGGATGAGCGCCGCGCCCCACGTAGTTTTATAGATGATCAGGGCCATCAGGAACTGTAGCGTCATGGCCCAGTACACCGTATGCCAGTTCACCTGAAAGATGTCTTAAATATAGAAGGTCCAAAATATGTACCATTTACATTTACATTTGTTTACTTAAGTTCCAGTTCAATTGAAAATGTTCGAAATGTGTCATGTCCGAAATATCATTAAAACATTTAAAATTTAAAAATAAAACACAACAAAACATGCTATCGCCAGCAGTGATACGTACAATCGCTGCCTCAAAGAGATTGTAATGTAGAAAATCGCGGCCGAATTATAATACATTGTTCACTTTGAACTTGCAGTATTCTTAAACGTATTTATAAAACATCTTAAATTTGGAATATTAGATCATCGGAACTTACATTGAGCGACCAGCCTCTTTAAGCTGTAAAACTGTACGGTATTAAGGAAAAAAAAGTTTAAACAATTCTCGTTTCTATTTTTTTTCTTCGTACACATTTAATTTAATAGTGTTTTTCTAAAGAGTAGCTTATTTTACTGAAAAATACAATCATCACAATATAAATATGCACACATATAAAGTAATGTAAGGAATGTGTAAATCATTGATATGTGTAATGTTTTGTAGCAAAATAAGTTTTAATAAGTAAATACTTATTTGTGTCGTGTTCTGAGAAAACTGGGCATAATGCATGTGCGTAAAGTGTCGTTCCAGATTAGCCTGTGAAGTCCACACAGGCTAATCAGGGACGACACTTTCCGCCTAAATTGGATTTGTGCTAAGAAGAGACAAGCATTTTGCCCAGTTTTCTCATAACACGACACATATTAATGTATTGTCTTTTATTATGCAGTTAAGATGGCATCAAGGTGAGCGCATTTCCCGTAAAATGGTACATTTACAGTTTTTCAAGTAAAATATCGTGATCTACAAGGTCAAATGCTTTTTTAAGGTCAATGAATATTGACCCCACAGTGATCAGTGTTCGGCTGCCATGAATCAACAAGTCGAATCGATAAATACTGACATATATTATTCTGACGGAAACCTCTCTGGAAACTGTGTTATAACTGCTGTTTTTCCAGAAAGGATTTAAGATTGTTTGAAATATGTATCACACATATTTTTGATATTGCTGTGAGTGGGTATATCTGCCAATATTTGTTTAAATCATTTTTTTATGCGAACAATCGTTTAAAGGTATAATGTATGCATCCTTAAGTTTGTCAGGAAAAAATCCTATGTGCACTGAAACTTATCGGTGAAGTCTTGACTGACGATGGCATCAGCATATCAGCACAATGTTTGAGTATTTTAGGGCCAATAATTCCGTTTCTTGATTAATCTCCAGAGAGTCGAACATCGGTGAAATGTCAAATATGTATACATTTAGCTTTTAATTATGATTATATGTTTTTGTTCAAATTATGTTTTTGTTATTATATCGGATATTTAAGTGCAATACCTATTTAATACTTTTAAGATTTCGTGAACAGCGTTGACATTTGGAGGCATTTCGATTGCTTCAGTTTAAGGATATTTTACTTTACAAACGACGACCATAGTGTTTACGTTTAGCGTACACCTTCTAGCGACTGTATGCATGTCAACGATTTTACGTACCTTGCGTCTGTTATTCGATGTCAGCCACAGAATAAACGGAAATACGACGAGACCCATTAACGACCTTAGGTTTTCTGGTTTTCGAAGCGCTACGTAGATGATGACGTATACCACAAGAAACGCCGTCATAGAAACGTATAGGAACCTGGAGCAATAAACAACATATGCGTTATTTGTGTACTTCATCGGTCAGCAGAAGAAAGTTTGCAGATCAAATTTACAGTGAAGGTTAGTACAACTACGACATTTTCGGATCATTCAAGGTTATAATGGCGTTTGCCATTTGTAAAGCCAATCAAAACAATTATATATTATATGGACATACGTTATATGAAAGGCAGAATGACCCTAAGTAGTGTTTAGCTTCTTTCAAAGATGGACGTTTTTTTCGGCGAACGAATGTCATCATTAACGATTAATCACATACTTGACAAGGAAGGGGACGTGTAATTACCATCGGACAAAAAGGCTTCTTTTCCCCTTTGAATATCCGTCGAGCAGTTTCTCCAAAAACCTTTCCCAGGATTTATAGCCATGTGTTGTCTTGAAGACATTCCATGAAATCAGAAGTATTCCAAACACGGTCACTACCGCGAGACGAATAGATTCCTCGTCACCGAATTTGTAGGAAACAGCGAAACCGAAATACACTAGGTAACAAAGCAGAAGGGTCCACTTGAAGGCCACAAATACCTTCTCGTGGTGATTGTTCAGGAACGTTCTCAACTTTTTAATCGCTTCCATAATGTTTAAGATGTTCGAAGCAATTGTCTATCTGAAATTAAAATACTTACTTTTAACAGTTAACTAATAAAATGATTGACTGTTCGTAATTTCATTCACTCTTAATTGTTTAATAATTAAAAGTGATTGAATGATAATACTTTGTAGAACTGCAAAATGCAATTTCCGTAACGCAAAAAAATAGACAAAAAGTTGTACATTATAGAACCAAATATAATGCTATTCGAAGAAAATCAATATATATATATATATATATATATATAAGATGAATGAAAGCACAAGGTTGTGTACCATTGCAAAAACACAACCAAAAACTTTTTGGAAAAACACACACAAATGCTATAAACCTAATAATGAAAATACAGATCAACCACAAATTAACTAAATGTTCAATCATTATAATGACTTAACCGGAAACGATTCATGTGAAAGTATAGAATTGAAATAAATGAACCGTTTTTAAATACAGCACAATCCGAAATTGAACAACTCGATTCACCAATGACAGAGTCGGATTATCGAGCAGTTTTCGAACAAAACAATGGCAAATCTAGTGGACCTGATAATATTTCAGCTGAGATAATGAAAACAGCATAATTAAAATTCTATTAAACCGTACCTCACACATATATATTCAATAACAATTTTGAAACTGAAAAAAATCCTGAAAGCTGGGGAATGGGTTACATCACACCAATATTTAAAAGCGGAGAACCGAGCGATGCAAAATATTACCGCGGAATAACTTTTAATTATATTAATTATATCAAATATTTTATCAGGTTCTTTTAAACAGAATGACTAAATGGTGTGATGAAAACAATATTATATCTGACTGTCAATTTGGTTACCAAAAAGGAAACAGCACAGTCGACTGTATCTTTAAACTGAACAGTATAATCAACAAAGTGTATAACTCTGGTCAAAAATTATATTGCATTTTCATTGATTATTCTAAATGTTATTACAGTATACATCGTGCTCTACTATGGAAAAAGTAAATTACCGAACAAATATGCTCTAAAATGGTTTCCGCACTAAAAGCCATGCATTCATGTAAAATACATGAACAATATGAACAAATAAACAATAAAATATCAGAATATATCAATTCATACACTGGTGTAAAACAAGGACACTCTTGTTCAAGCATCCTATTAATGATGTTCGGTAATGACATTAGTGAAAATATTAATTCAAATATTGAAGGAATTATATCATTCAATGATATAAAATTCTTATTATCATCTTATGCCGATGATCAAGTCTTCGCCCACATCAGCCCAAGAAATGTTAAATGACATTGAAAACTATTGTAATAAATACAAATTGAAAATCAACATTAGTAAAACAAAAGTTGTTATTTTTGAAAAAAAGTAACCGACAAACAAATTTCAACATTACTTTATATGGCGAACCGTTGGAAATAGTCGAATCCTTCAAATAGCTGGGTGTAAATTTATTTAAAAATGGAAACTGGTATAAAACAATAAAATCAATATCAGAAAAGGGTAACATAGCACTTTATCGAATTGTTTCTGTTCTTAACCAATATGAATTCCCTACAAATAAAAAATAAATATTTTTTGATAAATTATTAACCCCCGTTCTTCACTTCTCTGCTGATTTCTGGGGACACGATTCAGGAAAAGAATTAGAGATTATTCATACAATTTTTAAAAGAAACATACTATGTGTCAAAAATTCAAAAAATCTATCAGCACTATATGGCGAATAAGGACGATACCCCTTATCAGTGATACGTAAATAACGCATATTTAAATACGCATTTAAAATAATATCATGTTCAAAAAAAAATCTCATAAAAATAACATATGCATTACTGTTCAATGAAGCAGAATAAAACATAGCATACAAAAAAGAAATTGGGCTTATGAAATCAAATAAATACTCGAGCAGCTAGGTTTAACTTATGTATGGACTGAACAAGAAACCCTGACAGAAAAATCTGAACAAACATACACTTACAATCTAACTAAACAACGATTATTTGATCAATATTAACAACACTGGTAGAGTGAATTCAATAATTCGTCAAGACTAAACACATATTGTCTCATGAAGAACACGTTTAATACCGAACTATACCTGGATATCATCACGTCGAAACAATTTAAAAAAAGCATTAACTCAATTCCGCCTATCACCACACAGATTAGAAATACAACGAGGTCGATATCGAAATATAGCTCGAGATAACAGAACATGTATTTTTTTTAATCTTAATGTCGTAGAAAGTGAATTCTATTTCTTATTAATATGTCCATTATAAAAAAGATATTAGAAAAACATATTTAAAGTCATATTATCAAGCATGGCCAACATTAAATAAGTTTGATATGTTCATGAGAACACAACATAAAAAAGAAATCATTAATCTGTTAAAGTATATATATAATGCGAATTGTTTACGGAACAATTTGAAACAAATAAACTAATCTAAGTATACTATTTTTCCTCAGAATTTGATGAGAACTGATACATATCAATGTTTAAGTGAAACTACCGGTAATTATGTAAAATAATGTACTCTTTGTCTCATTATATTATTACGAACTGTCATTATTGATGTTAAAGGAACACATCTTATGTTATGAATCAGTAAAATATGTGTTAACTTCTTTCATTACACAGTTTTCATAATTACCTTATTTTCATAATTATTATCATCCATGTCATTACACTTGTGTATAAAACATTAGGCTAAAAGCAGTTTTATTTTTAAGAGCTTATACATGTTGTAGTTGTTGTTGTTGGTATTGTTGTTATTGATAACGGTGGCACAACTATGACATGTGCGTATTTTAATTTATGTCGTTACCACGACTTAGTAACTCATTCTTACGAGTAAGTAAATCGTCCCACGACCTTATTAGCATTGGGGCTACTGTCTCTTGAATGTCAAGTCCTCCGCGAACTGGACTTCAAACAGAACATATAAGAACAGCACAGACAGTTTATTCTAACTTATACATACGTACATCGTCTTTAATACATACAATTATAAATGAAGCACGGTCAAGTGTCAAAATAAAGTAATTGTAACCAAATCAATTTTACAATGTTATATATTTTGTATATATATATAAATATGCATGATAATTCAATGAAATTTCAAAACAAAATATGAACAAAGAAAAAAAACTAAGATTTTGAAACGAAGAAACATACTAATTTTAAAGGCAGTAGGGATGAACTATTACGTTTAATTGACCATGGTTTATATGATATAATTTTAACATAAACTACAAAACACAGAACATCAGTAAATTCACAGCTTCAAACAGCTGATTGATGACTTGCAAAGTAACGTTACGCAGTTTTAACACCTTGCCGTTGGTATCATGATGTGTGCGTTAATATTAATTATTTTCGCTAATTTGCTAGCATAGGTCTTACAGGTGTTGTCATTCATTCAAGGTCGAACTTTTTACAGTGTAAAGAAAACTCTAAATATTAATAAATAAAACCTTTCTAAGTGGAAAAAATAAATCTGAATTTCATGTGATAGGGTGTAAAAACATGTGAACGTTAAACAATGACTTAACCGAGGGATAACAAACGAAAAGAGAGAAACAGCAGTGGAAATGAAACACTAAGCAGAAAAGTGCATGAACAAAGAGGCCCGTCTGGGGGTACTGACTCTAATTTATTAGTTAGTGAAGTGTTGAATGTGACAAATCAAGTGCTATATGGTGAAGACAGTTTGGATTGTAGTGTTTTCCTACGTGCATCTTGCAGCCAAACAATGACCCAAAGGAGCATCGAGCCAACAAACAGGGATATTATGATCTTATTACAAAATGTTAGTGGATGCATAGAGATTATGGAAAAATGAATAGGTGCAATAGAATCAATCTAAAAAAGAATGGGTACACTAGAGAAGGACATCAACAGGTTATGGGTGGCCATTGAGGACAAAGTGAAAAGGGTGGACGAGCGCGTGACGCGCCGCGAGGACAAGGTGGACGGTGCGGACATCCATGCGGCGCATCTGTCTGAGCGATTCCAGGAACTGGAGAAAGAGAGGGATACCCTGCGTGACAACGTGTCATATTTAACGTCGCGGTCAAAGCGTAACAATATCATTATCACCGGGGTAGCAGAGGATAACTCGACCGGAAACGAGCAGCCGGAAGTTACCGAACGAAAACTCCGCCAGCACCTCAAAGACGTCTTCAAAATCGACCGTGATGTAAATGATTTTCTTAAATTTAAGAGGGTACATCGCTCACACAGTTCATCAATCCCAGGAAATGTGTGAAACATAATTGCAAAGTTTACGTTCTTTAAGGAAAGATAGATGGATAGATAGATTCTTTATTTCCTCCATTCACGGAGAGCATAACACATCGACAACATGTATTTACATCATTATTATATACAATAGATAATTATATATGTATATTAACACATGTACATGCATACAAACAACAATAGTGCGACCAATGACAATAAACATGACACAGAAAGAACATTAAATAAACAATAAACCTGACATACAAAAACCTGTCTATCAAAGAACATGAACGGATTATTCAACTTAAAAAAATGAATATTGAATACAATTTTAAAATTGATGACAGAATAAAGCATTAACACACATACACACACATATAAGAGAAAACAGATAAGAACAGCATATAATCATAGCCATATTAATATACACTAATGAGCAGAATGCCGCATGATTAAACATGTGTTTATAACATAAAACATCTGGACATGTTTCTTATCACTGGCAGCATCATCGCTGTATTAATGTAGCAATTTGCAAATTGAGACGGCAATACCAAGGTGCAAATCAAAATTTAAAACTTAAAAATAATCGCGTTTGTCGAAATGGACGTATACGTATAGAAATACTACTTTCGGTTTTCAAAACCGGTACCGTTTGAAAAATAATAAATTACTTGCTAACTAGGCTATATATTTAATGACAATTTTGCACACTTTCCAATTGCATCTATATGTATTGATTAACATGTATTTCATTGCAAGGTGTGTGGCTTTAAATAAATATAAAACAAGTGTTGTGTTTGAGAAACACAATGTCCCCTTTTGAGCGATTTCGACCCATATATTTGACCTTTGACCTTGAAGGATGACCTTGACCTGACCTTTCACCATTCAAAATGTGCAGCTCCATGAGATACACATGCATGCCAAATATCAAGTTGCTATTGCAAAAGTTATGGCCAATGTTAAAGTTTGTGCAAACCAACAAACAGACAGGGCAAAAACAATATGTCCCCCAGTATAGACTGGGGGACATACACATTTTTATATACATGTTTTTGTATTCAATTAGTGGCTTCAAGTATGTATTTCAATTTTAACACAGTTTGACGAAAATACAATTTTATAACCTATGCTTAAAGCCAGCTAGAAAAAAAGTAAAACACATATTTCAAAGACAATAAAAATTACGTACCTTCTGAAATTCTTTTCAAAGTTGAAATGTTCTCATTCAATGTAAACACATGTACTACCCCCAATGAAATAAAATTATACAGTTATCCGTTCTTATTTGATCTTTTCATAAGCAATACAAGTCATTTCGTGAAACATAACACCAAAAGCATCCTGTCTTTTTTATGGTTTATGAATAAAGAATGAGCTTACCCAATATTTATATAGAAATATCCGGTGTGCTTAACGGGACCTTTTCACAGATTTTGGCGTGTATTGAAAATTGTCATTAAATGCTTTAAATTTGATAAATGTAATTATTGGAACTAAAAGCTGATCTCGAAACACTGACCCTTGAAGTTAAGTCAAGCAGCACTTAAACCACTTGGCCATCTGTGCTCATACAATGAGTGGTGTATTATATACATTATATAAGCAATTCTCGTAATGTCAATAAATATAACGATAACATCAGAACTTTCCAAATTACACAATAGTTTTGCGTTTGTAACGCTTTATAATTTTCAGGTTTTTTAAATTGTCAAAAAATGCCTATAATGGATATTTTAGAGTATGGTTAATGTTAAGTATTACTGTTTTCTCGCAAATATCATAACTTCAAAGAAAATTTGCAAATCTGAAACCATTTTTGTCAATTTACAACAACGTGAAAAGGTCCCTTTAATGCATATATTACTATGCAGTTTAAATTCCTTCATCTTAAAGTACTGACCCTCTTATGGTAATATGTAAATATGATAACTTCAAAAGCATATGCTGTACAAATATACTTACAATATGAGCCTCGATCTGGCAAAACTGGGATTAAAGCAAGTGCGTAAAGTGTCTTTCCTGATTAGTCTGTGCAGTCCACACAGGCTAATAAGGGAAGAAACTTTCCGCTGTTATGGTTTTTTCGTTGAAAGTAAGTCTCTTATATACGAACAATCCAGTTCAGGCAGAAAGTGTCGTCCCTGCTTAGCCTGTGCGGACGCAAATGCATAAAGCCCTGTTTTCCCAGAGTGAGGCCGATATTAAGATATGATGACTTCAAAAATATGTACCACGTGAATATACTAATCAAAGCGCCGTAGGCGCTGAAGGCCTGGGGCTAGATTAAGTGTGCTTGGGAAGAAGTTTAGTTCTTTAAAAGAAGATAGTTCGCTATGTTTAAAGATGTCAATATCTATATACATAGTCGAACTATCTTTTTTTTTAAGAAGACGTTTTGTCGGAAGATTTTTTTTATTGATTTAGTATGTGTATGCATTATTATAAACAGGTTTATAAAAAATCACTGCTGGGGCTGCATTTGTTCGAAAGGCATCATGGATAGTCGATCATTGAGTCATTGCCATCGAGCGCCTTTGCTCTACAGATCTGGTAGAGGTTCGTCTACATAGGCGGTGAAGATATGTGGCTGGGAACGAGATTTTGACCCATCTAGTCAAAAAGTCATATATAATGGAAGGGCTACATCTTACAAATCAAAATCTGAAATTTGAGCTTCCAATTGACGAAGTTATGTCACTTTTTGTGTGTCATGTCATAAATGCTGAATAGGGCCGTTTTGGATGAAGTGACGTTTCAATTCAACCATACCAGTATCAGTACATGTTATGCTGATCAGTTTGTATTGATAATATCTCCATTGATCGCGTAAAAATAAATCAAATATAAACATAACATTAACACATACGTTTACATCACATATCTTGATGTTTAAATGAACTACAACAGTAAAAGTGATATTATTTTAAGACCACAATATTAGCAGGCATAATGTACCATGTATTTCTTATAGTGTACAGAATATTTTATAGTGAGATCACTATGAATGAGTTGTTAATCATTAATCAAACAAGAAATGTGTCCACACGACACGGTTGCTTTCATGTTAAACTTGATCATGAACACAACCATTAATATTGACATCCAAAACTATAAATTTTGGACAAAAATAGAAACATTTAAATATGCACCAATACAAATAATCAAATATACATGTATCCTCAGTGTGCCTAATTTCGATCAGGTACCTAAGTTCGATCAGTTTTGTATGACGTATTTTCGAATACCATCACTCGCATCACGCGCCAGCTTTCTAGTTGCAATTGTCCAACTCCCAGCTATATTGACCCTCCGGGAGCTGTACGTACGTACTCAAAAAAGCTCAGAGCATTCAAGAATATCTAGCCAGCTTTCCTGCGAAAACTCATAACAGAAGTCGTATCTCCATCAACCTCTCGTAAAAATGCGGTTTAAACAGGTATTTATGAATAACAAAACATAAATTATGTCAATTACCTTATTTTTCATAAATTTATCGTGCTTATATTCTTTAAACCACCATTAAATTCATAAAACATCCTTCAAAATACTCTTTTCTACATTGCCAAGGACGCTGCAGTATTCAGGGGAGGTAAGAAAAGTCTCCGTAAATAAGCGCTTTGTTTGCCTGGGGCTCAAAAGGGGGCATTCATAAATTAGATCGACACATTACATTTTAATATTCTAGACATCCATTTAAGACGTTAATTGTTTATTGTTTAATTTAAGCTTTTATTGCAGCGCCATTGTATTTGTTTACCCACCACTTGACTAAGAACAAATAATAACTCATACTTTTAAGTTATTTTTTATTGCGTTCTCCTAACAATTAAGTTGATATATGCTTTGGGTATCTACAATTTCAAACATTGTCCTTGTTAAGCGAAACAGTCGTATCTCCTTCATTTCAATGAACAACGACGATATTCTCCTTAAATCTGGACTCGTACAATGCTTTTGAATTTCAGTCCAAACCTACAAAAATCAGTGGGAAGTATAGGCAGTACACAAAGGAAACTTTGCTAAGAGCCTATGAAGAAGTAACCGTTAATGGAACTTCTGTTAGAAAGGCATCGGTACTTTTTGGTGTTCCATATGTCACCCTTCTGGACAGGGTAGCCTGACGTGTACAGGCTGGCGCTTTAAAAAATGAGGTAACTCTTTTTTCCGAGGCTACGGTGTCACAAACTTAAAGTTAAAAAATGTTGCAGGCGACCTTGCATTCCAACTACGAAAGCGTCCCCACAATAAGGCATTAAGCAATCGGTGGCTCAAAAACTTTTTAAAACGCTGGGAGTCCAGAATAAGTTCCCTGAGACCAAGCTCGCTCGAAACAAGTCGTGCCAAATGTTCAACACCCGAAACTGTCGACAAGTATTTTACAAATCTCCGAGAAACAATGGAAACATATCACCTCATCAACAAGCCACAGTTCATCTACAATGTGGTTGAAACTGGAATTCAACCAGAGCACAGACCCCCAAAACGTTATTGCGCCCCTGCATCAAAAGGCACAGGCTGTAACGTCGCCTCGTTCGACAAATACAACCATAATAGGGTGTGTTAATGCCATCGGAAATTTGATATCCCCATTCTTTGTATTCAAAGGCAAGAGACAGAATCCGGATTCAATGAAAGGGAGCTCACATGGAGCAGGGTATACAATGTCAGAGTCCGGATGGTCTAATGCTCAAGTATTTAGAGAATACCTCGAATTTCACTTCCTGCCGAATGTTCGGAGGGGACTTGATGACAAACAACCCATAGTATTGCTATTTGATGGCCATGCAAGCCACACTTCTAAACCACTGATAGAATGGGCAGTATCAAAACACATAATTTTTTTCGTGTCACCAGCCCATACCTCGCACATATTACAGCCGTTGGACGTTGCCGTATTTGATCCCTTCAAAGGGTACTATTACAGAGAGTGTGACCTACATGCGCGAAAACATCGGACATGCTATAACACGATACCAAATGGCTGACATTGCATGCAAGGCATATCTCAAAGCAGCTACACCGAGCAACATCGCGTCTGCCTTTAAAATGACTGGGATTTTCCCTTTAAATATTCACGCAATAATAATAAAAACAAACTCTTTCCTTGCGAAGTTTTCAGAGATGAAAATCCTTTCGAAAAATTAAAAGCTGTCAAGTCCGGTAAAGAAGCAGTGGATGCGTATCTTAAGGATATGTACACAGCAAAACAAGTTTTTCCAGTGAAATCCTGTGAGTGCAGCTCCTCTAGTAAAGCCAAGCCAAATGCGTCCAAGAGACCTAAATCAAGTGGAAAAGAAATAACAAGCCATATGTTTTTTTGAAGAAATCGAGGCATACGAGCAGGAAAAGGAGCACACTCTAAACGAACAAACGCTCACAAAGCAAACTGTGGACAAACACATAAATAAAAAAGTTGGTATTGAAGGGGTCATGTCTCCTTAAAAGTCCAAAGGAACATTGTGCAGCAGTCCCAAGCCTTCAACAAGTAGAATAGTCATGCACACCACTTTAATTCAATCGGACTCATCTTATGATGACATGGATTGTACGGAAATTTGTTGCGTTTGCAATCAATTTTCTCCCCCAGCAGACAACAAGCCGTTCTTAAAAATAGTGAACTGGGCGTTCTGTGACAAATGCAGTCACAGCGTTCACTTATCATTTTGCCATGAAAAACGGGCTTTTAGAAGGGGTGAGACATTTCTATGTCCACATTGTGTTTAGGTGAAATATCGTATTATAATGTAAATATGTTTGGTAATTGAACAAATGTTCGTTAATATGTGTTTAATGTTCTTTTCTGGTACCTTCTTAATTGTTAATTGTTGTTAATTTTAATAAATATTTAAGACCCACATTACGAAAATCTTCAAAATATGTGAATAACGTTTCTTTTCTAAAAAAAATAACATTAGAATGTCTCGCTCCTAGCTGAAGTATTCGTGTGAGCAAATAACTATTGATCTATCCCATGTGAGCCCCCATTTGTGACGTCATGAAGACAGCTGATCTTCTTCTTCTTCGTGATAACAGTACTCCACTATACTAGGATAAACCTAACTGATGATTTTGTACTGGCGCTGGGTGAAAAATTTGTGTATGATACAAGCTTGGATCAGAAGCCAAAATAGTGCCAGATACAGTTTTGTATATACAGGCTTGTGCTAGAAGCAAAATTGTGCCAGGAATAAAAGTATGAACACCGGTTGCTGTTTAGGCTTGCTGAGAAATTACCTGCAGCACAACAGGCACATTGACAACTGTTTTGAAGATGTGAAATGTGCCTGCTGTACAGGCGGTGATAGGCAACATGTCCCACTGACGGATGGTTCTAGGGTAAAAGGAGAACTTGTATGGGTCATATAATACATCTATATGTCTGTATCTGTGGTTGTGTGAGTGCCAAGTACTCATATAAGAAGATTTGGGGATCAACAGGTTGCTAATTGTGGCTGATGGAATGGCTACTACGTTGTTCACAATTTTATAGAAAAGTATACATCTTGCTCTAGCTCTTCTAATATCAAGTGACGGCCAGTTTAGTTTATTGATCATTTCTGATACTGATTTTGAGTTTGGTCCTGTACGATACTAATTTGTAACAAAGCGGGATGCTCTTTTTTGCACCTTCTCAATTTGGTTAATTTGATTACTATTATGGGGATCCCAAACTGTTGAAGAATATTCAAGTTTTGGTCTTACTATTACTTTATATGCATGTTCCTTAACTTGAGGGTTATTTTTCTTGAGATTTCTGCGAAGGAATCCTAGTGATTGATTTGATTTTCTGGTGATATAATTTATATGTTGATCCCACTTTAAGATGTCTTGGATAGTTATGCCTAGGTATTTTGATGATTTTAAACTTTCTAAGGTATGGTTATGTAGCTGGTATTGGGAGGGAATAGGTCTAGCTTAGATGTTGATCGAACATAGGAGTGCTTCTCAGTGAATTAGATCAGGTGGGGTAGGGAATAGCTTTCAACCGTTTACGACCGTTTTGTTTGTTTATCTTTCCATTTTATTGGCAGTTTTAGATACCGTTTTGAATACTCTGTCTTAATCTATAGCAAGTTTTCAATAATCGTTGTTGATGTTGAGCATGCGCAGAGACAAAGTTTAATGTGATCGAACTTAGGCACACAGAGGCTACATTGTAATTAATCACATTCCTAAGATATGCATTAACGCTGTCATTATGCATGGAATTTTCATCGCTAACCTGTCATTGTGAGATTGCACAAAGATTTGCAACATAAATTAATTATTTTTATTTGATAATAGTTCAACAACAAATGATAAATTGATAAGTGTTAAAGATTTTGACAACTACCTAGGAAAACTACAGGGATCGTTAGGTAAAAAATACTCTATTATACTATATACACATATACAAGGGATACAACTGTAAAATTTCCTGCAATACACCATGGTCTGAACAATAGCAAAAAAATCGCTTCCGAAAGCAATAATTACACCAAATAAACTGTACAACAACAGCTAAGACATGCACACCCACTTTGACACATTTTGTTCCATAATTCAATAATTACAGAGAAGTTGAGCAAATTTTAACTTGTTTTATAATCCATAAACAATTTATTAATCAAAGTAGACATCTTCCATAGTTGCATGTAACTGCATAAATGTAAAACACCGTAAATATTAAATTTGTTTACATTTCTACTATCTTCAATGATTTGTATGCAATTTGTCAGGTAATGTAACGTGGAAAGTGATTTGCTGGATTTGTTACTGCAGTGGCATTTCAACCAATCAATTGCATGTTAGAAATACATGTGAACTATCCAAAATGAAAGTAAAACATTGTCATTGTGAAATTGAAGCAGTTTTATATGAATTTCTAGCAAAATATGTTCACTAAATAGTAATTATGTTCTATTTTACTATGAAAAGAAACTAGCCAATGAATATGTACCAGCAAAAGAGCTTTATAACAAAGGAATACGAAAATTACTTGTAGAATTCTCAGTTTTCAGCTGTGCACACCTGTGTCCAAGTAAGGATTTTTGAGCATTTTGAATGAAAGTTTCTCTCTTAGTTCAATGAAAAACTCGTACTTTATTGCCAAGTGTATTATTTTCAGAAAGATAAATGTCTTGGCTGTTGGTATACAGTTTAATTGGTGTATTTATTGCGTTTGGAAGCGAATTTTTCGCTATTGTTTACACCATGGTGATGTGCAGGAATTTTCACAGTTGTATCCCTTGTATATATATATATATATGTGTGTAGTCTAATAGAATATTTTACTTAACGGTCCCTGTGAGGAAAACAGACACATACATAGCGTTTAAAATCGTCGTTAAGACCGCCAAAACGGCTCATACAAACATCATGATTGGTATAATAGATTCATTAAACATGAAATTCCATCATTTAAGACCAACTTTGATTTTTGTTTTAGAAAAACAAATGAAAAACTTAGTTAACCTTATCTTGACAAAAAACCAGGAAGTTTATCCAAACATCGTCACTGTCGACTGTGCCCTACTGTATCCATTTGTTATAAAAGCTGAGGTTAATTTAAACCATAAAAAAAAACAAGAGAAAATACGGAAAAGTAAAGTTCCACTGACTTATTTTTATCGGTTTAGATTATAGTTCAAAGTAAAACTATTATGAATGGCAAACAAGTTGTTTTGACAAAGTCCTCGAAACGGTAGTCAGAGACCGTCAAAAGAGGAACTTATTCTCGCATGAATATGTAAACAATAAAAACTATTTCGTAGCCAATGCTGAGCAATTTTGATTCAATAATATGTTTATACACTTTTTATGACACTGTCATGTTATATAGTGATGTTCTGTATTTACAAGCCGGGTTATTGAGATCTGCGAAGAACTACTTTTTTTATTGCGCACGCACGAATTAAGCGGTAAATCGGAGTTGTCCGAATCTGGTTTTGGCAGCCAGCCAATTCGGATACGCTCAGAAATTGGTATCAGTACTATGGCCTCGGGGCTTCGCCCGAGGCCAAAATTGCTTCTGAGATGTTTCAGAACCCAACTTTAATATTTTCACACATTGCTCAATGGCACTGATATGAAGCGTTTAAAGTCTTCAAATCCACAACTCTCAAGTAAAAGTGTCCACAATTTCTCACGTTCGGCTTTAATAGCAGTACAATAACACAACTTGTGGATAATCAGGCTTCCCGTTCTGAGGTTACAAAGTTTGCAGATCTGCATGAAACGAATTGATATAAATAAGCCGATGCCATTCATTAGAGTTTTGCACAAAGCTAACAGTTTCTTATTGTCCTTTGCGATTAGCCATAAAGGAGAATAGCCGTTAGTTTGTATCACATGCGCCGTTACGCCCCATGGGTCTCTAGCTTTTAAACGTTTTACCATGTCTTTGTTGATACGCGTTACGATATTGCGTTCAATGATTTGCTTCCACTGTCCTTTTGAAGGGAATGTTCCGTGTTCAACATATGAATGTAGATAGTTGGTAAGATTGTATCTCTGTAATATGTTGTACACATCAGGAATAAAACCAAAACATTGACGGTCTATATCAAGGAATCGTATAAGTCTGTTGTTGAATATATCTTTTGCAAGAAACTGTGGATTTAATCTGCAAATCTGTCCTAGTAATTTGAGTTTTTGACACTCGAGTATGTAAACTATTGGTATAGCATTTATTGTTGTTACACAGAAATCCGTAGAAATGCATTTCTGGTATCCTTGCATGTGTTTAAAACAGAAGTTATTGGAGTTATCTCCCTTGAATGGGCATGTTGTGTTTTGAACTGGAGAAAAAAAAACAATGTTTTAAAAGTTTTTTAGCCTCTGTGTTGGGAATTTGTAATAGAAAATGATCTGTGCTTTAGTTTAAAATGGAACACATAAGGTATGGAAAATACATAACTTGCTTTAGAAGAAAAGACAAAAACCTATTTTTGTTTCAAAAGTATACTGTTCATAAAAAAATATGGCATCACAATCTTCACAAAAAGAGGACAATACTAAACAAAAATCTTCAGAGCTATTAGATGTTTCAGAAGTATCTGAAAGTGAGTTTGAAGATAATTGTGAAGAAACCGTCAATAAACGTAAATATATAAGCAGTGTAAGAACAAGACATTAGCATTAATTCATCAAAACAAGAAACCAAGAAACAGTCAAAGAAAAAACCCAAACATGAAAAACAAAAAAAGCAGGACACAAAAAGCAATGAAAATAAGGTTAACATCAGTATTCAAGATATATCAAAACAGCTTAGGGAGATAAATGGGAGATAAATGAAAAACTGTCAAATGTTATGATGAAAAATGACAGCTGCCTCGAACAAATGATCGAAAAGGTTGTGGAAAAAACGAAAAACAGCCTTCTTCATAAAATTGAATTATTAGAAGTAAAACTATTCGATAGAGAAACCGAGAATGAGAACCTGAAGAAACAAATACATACACTTCAAACTGAGCTGAACACAGAGAAGGTGGTGAACCGTGAAGCGTTGAGTAAAGAAAAGTATAGCAACAGAGAAGCACTGAATGAACTTGAGCAATACACTAGAATCAACAACATAGTGTTTAATGGCCTGCAAGATACAGATAAAACGGAAACCCCTGAAACCACTATGAAGCTGGTTGCAAATGCTGTAAAACAACACACCGGTATCCAAATCATCAGAGCTGACCTTGATTTCGGCCATAGGCTAGGTCGTTTTGAAGATGGAAAAAGTCGACCTGTCGTCATAAAATTCATCTCTAGAGAGAGGAAGATACAGGTATTGAAAAAGAGCAAGGAGTTAAAGCTGGGTCACATATACCCTAGTGAACATCTAACGCCACTTAACCAAGAAGTCTTCAACTCTGTTCGTTTGAAGAAAAGAGACACTACGGAGTCAGTCTGGACTAGAAGTGGAAAGATCTTTTACAAAAGCCGAGACGGCAGTATGAACAGGGTCCTTTATANATGTTGTCTGACGTATACACCAGTAAATAATATGTGAACAGACTATTTATTTAAAACCATTGGACATAATTACGATAACTGATAATAAATATGAGCTCGCTTGTTGGTCAGCTAATGTTTGAGTAAACAAGTAATTTTGCGTGTCCAATGTTTCAAATTGATAATGTATTCATGTAATAACTGATGAAACTATGATTTCAAAATGTGTGAGCCGGCTGAAGTCTAAACATCTCGAAAATTTATACATGATCAGCTTTCATGCGTAAGAATTTAGCAAGAATACAACCATATTTATTAATTAACATTTATTACATATTTACATTTAATCATTTTTATTCCGAAAATGTTCAGCGTTTTCCTTTCATTAGTAAATCTAGCGCTGGAGTCCCTAAATAATGTCAGAATGTATAAACTTTTATAAGGTGTATTATCAATAACAGTCAATGGGGATTGAACAATTGAGGGAGTCCAGTGCAAGTGTTCAGGAAATTATGTGTTTGTTTTCTACGTAAGAGTATCATTTACCCCACAGTTATTTCAAACAGTAACCAAATAGTAAGTAGGGAAAGTCTCAGTGCAAGGAACAAGCATGCAAAGCGCATAAATCAGCTGTAATAGTGAGCTTTTAAGTTTATAAATGAACTGCACTCCTGTCATATCTTGACTTCTTTGGCACTGCACCGGGTCATATCATTTTTTCATCAACATGTTGAATGTAAAGTCGAATTTCTCCACCAGTACAATTTTTTTTATGAAACCCTGGCGGATATGTTACTCGGGGGACATTCTTTGATATCATTTTCCGATGCAAAAACTTTTTCACTGGCATACCTTTAAAGAAATTTGTAAATAAAGTGCTAAATAGGGGACAAATCCCTGCATCGTCGACTTTAAAAAGCCATATTTCAATAAATCCTGAATAATAATAACCAGGATTTTTCTAACATACATGATAATACCTCCTTTGCATATACCAACAGATATTTTAATTAAAAAATGCCTTTAAACAATCATAGAACTGGATTTACGTACCCTACCGAAATTCAGCCAAATTTATCGGAAACTTTCCCAAGCAGGTTGAACGTTTCACATCAGATCGGGTTTCCGGGGGTGAATCCGAAACGTTGCGGATCCGTTGTTTTCTAAATCTTGTTTTTGCAGTAATAAACATAAGCTCTATGTTGACAGCTGTATGAAACACGCTGATTGGTTCGATAACGAGTGCGTAGTTGCACGAAATCAATACCATGACGCTTTAAGATGTTTTAACTTGATTAAGTCTGATTTCAATAGACCAACAGTGTTAAAAGAAACGACATTGTAAACAAATAATTAACAAAAAGAAAAATAATGCATTTAAACAAAAAATGATAGAAATTGAAAGTTTAAAAAGTAAAAAGCCTAAGGAATTTTGGAAATATGTTAAATCTAAAAACAAAATCAAAAGCAATAACATTTCAGAAAATGCATTCAAGGAGTATTTTTATAATTTGAGTTACTCTACTTTTAATAATTATATTGCGGAAGCTGGGGAATTATGTTCAAATACTGATTTTAATGATGAAAAATGTACTTTTCTAGAACTAGATCAACCGATAATTGTAGATGAAGTAAAGAATGCACTTAAATGCTTTAACCGTAATAAAGCGGCTGGTAACGATTTTAATTTAAATGCATATTTTTTTGAAAGTATGGATATTTTATCCAATCCTTTGTGCGATATGTTTAATAGCATTTTAGTTTCTGGCTATTTTCACGATCAGTTGAAAGAAGGCATTATCATCCCTCTGCATAAAGAAAAAGATCTTTCGATGATGTTAGTAGCTATAGAGGGATAACAATTGTTAGTTGTTTATCTAAGTTGTTAACAACGATTTTAAACAAACGTATCGAACTGTTATGTGGAGATAATGCTAAAATTTCAGATGCACAATTTGAATTTAAAAAGGATGCTCAACTGTTGATGCTATTTATATCTTGATGTCTGTTGTGTAGCATTTTTATATGAAAACAAACGTTTGTATGTTGTATACGTTGATTTTCTTTAATGTTTTTACAGTATATATCGTAGTGCATTATGTTTCAAATTGTACAAATGTTGAATAAAGGGCTAATTATAAATACTAATTAAGAATATGTATGGGAATGTAAAAGTTTGTGTTAAGTCGTTTACATCATATTCTGAATAATTAAGTTATGCTGTTGGTCTAAGACAAGGGGAGGTAATGTCCTCGATTCTTTTTTCACTGTTTGTAGAAGATTTGGAACTTTTTTTTACAAGATAGCACATTGTATTGCTTTAATATATGGACTACATAACCTAAATGTTATTGCTATTTGTAGATGACATTTTCGGCAAATCACCAGAAGAATTACAGAACCATTAAGGTAACCTTTACCAGTACTGTAATTCTTTGGGGCTTAATGTAAATACTTAAAAAAACAACAATTATTTGTTTTTCGCACAAGGGGTGATATTCGAGAAGATGAAAAATGGACATATAATGGACACTATTTAGAAATCGTCGATAATTTCAATTATCTCGGCACTTTAATTAACTACACTGGAAGTTTCACTTTAAATCAAGAACATTGGGTTGGAAAATCCCTTAAGGCTATGCATATTTTACTTCATTAATGTAAGCAGTATGATCTTAGGCCAACATTATTTTGTCAGTTGTTTCATTCTTTTGTTGGGTCTATTTCTTGCTATGCCTCTGAAATATGAGGTTTTAATAAATCAAAAGAGAACGCACGCATTCATTAAAAAATGTGCAAACGAGTGTTGCATGTAAATACAAACACATGTTATGCTGTTGTATACGGTGAGTTAGGCAGATATCCGTTATATATAAATATATATGCACGAATGATTACATATTGGTTAAAAATTATGAACAGTACAAATATTATCATACAAACTGTGTATATCCAAGCATTGAATGATTGTATTAAAGGATGCAAAAATTGGCTTCCAAATGTCAAACAATTGTTTAACAAAGTACGGATTTTCCCATGTTTTTGAAATCGCAAATATAACTCATAGTAATTCTTTTGTATGTGAATTAAAATGCAGACTTACTGACACCTTTAAGCAGGAATGGTTTGGTAACATGAATAGAAGCTCTATTCTATATAGGTATAGAAATTTTAAAACTACGTTTGAATATGGATACTACTTGGATTTATTGCCCACAAGTCTTTGTTTATACTTTGTTAAATTTAGGGCTTCTGCCCACCCGTTGAGAATTCAGACCGAAAGATACTCACGCAACAATATCCCCCGTGGAGAACGTTATTGTCTTTGTTTTAATCAACGGGACATAGAGGACGAATTGCATTTCATTGTGTTTGTGCATGCTATCGTTTACTACGTCAAAAATACATTAAACGTATTTATTATATGAATCCATCTGTTGTAAAGTGCCATGGTTTATTGACATCAACATTTAAATTTGAAATTATTAATGTATGTAAATATGTTAAAGAAGTCTTAATTATATGAAATTCTATTTTAAATACCACTAATTGACTTAATAGTTTTCTGTATATCCCCATGAAACAAGTCTATGTATCAATTTCAGTATTTTATATTGTGTAAATTGTATTGATTTTCTGTGTTTGAAACTTTTGTTAAAATTATATCATATAAACCATTGTCAATAAAATTGTTCATCCTTACTGCCTTTACAATTTGTATGTTTCTTCTTTTCAAAATCTTTGTTTTTTTCTCTGTTCATATTTTGTTGTTGGAAATTTCATAAAAATAACACACACATGTATATGTATATAAATATATAATAAAATATATAATTTTGTTAAATTGATTTGGTTACAATAACTATATTTTGACATGTGCCAGTGCTTTATTTATAATTGTATGATTTAAAGACTATGTACGTATGTATAAGTCTGAATAAAATTTATGTTCTGTTCTGTTCTTCCAATGAGTTTTAAACGTGCTCGTGAAATGTATGATGATTATCGGATGTAATCCTCGTGGAAATTGTGCATTTGATTTATAATATCGTCAAAACATTGTTTCGGCACGTAAAACGTTTCAACGAACTTTAATTGAATTAATTACACACAACTGTAATTGTTTTTATAGAGAAACTTTGTATCGCAGAGAACATTGACATCTTTTAAATTTCGTTTTAAAGTTTCTTATTGCATTTTAACAAAATAATATCGCGAATGATTTAGAATTGATATTTCCTGTAAACTAATTTCTTAGCAAACACGATAAATCGTTATCGTTACAATTGAGATGTTATCAATAAGATCGCGTGGCGGCTTTTGCCTTTGGAAAGGTCAAAGTGGCGCTTAAGAACGGCTGCATGGGCTGCGCCACGCAAAATAGACATGGGAAAAACACTAATATCTTAAGATTAAATATAATAGCATCCGCCGCGATTAAAAGGAAAATGCACTTTTGATTAAATTATAAATTATTGTACTGTTATTTATGTCTCTGTTTAAACCTTCTCCACCATGAGATGAAAAAAAGATTTTGAACGATGCATATACATTCAATGATTATTGATAAAAGCATTCATAAACTACATACACACATGCCAAAAGAGGCAACGTACTTTTTAAATAAAAAGTATCTTTTATAATATTATTTTTTAAATAATATCAATATTTTTTATTTCATTTTTTGAAATTCCACATGGTGAAAAGAGAGTTTTTTTAAAAAAACATGACCACATACGTTTTAGCTATTATCGTGGAATTGTATTTTAGAATATGTATAGTCTCTTATAACTCAATTATGAGTGGCATTTATGTACTGTGTTTTAAAGTTATTTTGTATATGTTTTACTATGTACATGATGATGAGACTCTAATAAACTTATCTTATCTTATCTACGTTTCAGATATTTGTATAAGTTAATAAATTCATACATCAATGCAGAAGTGACACAAAATAACAATTGTGATTTAAGTCTCCTCTCTGAGAATATTGTAGTAAGTACACATATTTAGGATTTTTTTTAAATATTTAATAATATAACAGATAAATGTACATTGATCATATAACCAGACTAAACCGCATGTAAACTTTTGAAAGTTTCTTTACCTTACAGTTCCTCGTCCGATTAGAACGTTTCGTTCGCAAAAAATACTCTGTGTTTTTAAATATATATATATTCCGTATCACAATTTATTTGTAACTTCAATTTAATTCAACGTCTGGTCTCCAATGTGTAACGTTTGCATATAACTTTCAACGAATAATATTCAACGTAGGACACTCGACGTACGCCCTTTGACGTTGATTCATCTTAACGCAAGACATTTGACGTAAATTACTCGAAGTTTTCGATGGCAATAACCGTCTGTATAAAATAAAACGTTGGTCTTAAAGGGACTGTCAACCTATACCAGTGGTGATATTTTAATCAATATAAACTAATAATTGTAAAAAAATACGGTATTTTAGAACTTTTCTTTTTTCGTCATTCGTGGTTGACAGTCCCTTTAAAATAAAAAAAACTCAAGTAATGTAACGATTGCATTTACATATACTTATGTACGTTTAATGAACCAAATGTAGAACAAGTTCCTTTATAGTTGAAATGAATGGTAGTTTTGGGCTAATTTTTAGCGAAAAATCCCCGAACTAGGCCTTAATCAAAATATTTAGACTGCCTTCGGAAACAGATATACGGGCTGTGTGAAGTATTGCTCAGGGCAAATTGTAACGATTGCTCGGAAAGAGCAATACTTACAGTAGAGTTATCGACAAGAAGTATAATCAGAAATGGCACTTCGACCTGAAATTCTTGTAAAATAATTTTTATTTCGATAAACATTATCTAAATACAAATTATTTTATTATATTATGATAGACAATTCTTACGGGATAAAGAAACGTAACTTTATGTTGGCCTATTCAATTTATAACAATAGAAAAACAATAAGCTAACAATCCATTTCCATAACGGGTCACTGTGGCGTATTGGCTATGGTGACCGCCTAGCGATCACATGGTTTCGATTCGATACCCACTCTAAAAGTATTCTAAAGATCTCCGCTAAAGACACCAAGTACTGGATCACGGACTCGACAATGTCTCAAATAGTCCTTTTTATCGATAAAACAAACTAAATTCATGAGGTAAAACTTATCAAAACTAAACTAAAACGGTACTTTTTAAAGGGGCCGTCCAACAGATTTTGACATGTATTGAAGCTTGCAATTAAATGCTTGAAATGCTTTATATTGATAAATTTAAACATTTGAACTAAAAATCTCCAGTAAAAAAACAATAATACAATTTAAAAAAAGAAAAAAAGTAACCCTCAACAGGGCTCGAACCACTGACCCCATGTATTATTTAGCTGTATAAGCAATCCTCGTAGTTTCCCAAAATATCGTTTCGCGTCGTGCGAAGCTTTATATGTTGGACGGCCCCTTTAAAACAACTTCCGTCGACGCTATGTCGATGAACAAACATGTTACAATTTTCCAATGTCAATGGTATTTCCCACAAAGTATAAGAGAACAATTTCATTCGTATTATTTAAGGATACAACTATACAAAGTTCAGTCTTACGAAATTGAAATATAAATAAAACCGAGGACAACAGGTAAAAGTAAAATCATCACACTATGTTCTATACAAGCCGCCGAGCCCATTTGGATTCCTGTCTGTTTACGTTGTTTGCGATATAATGTATGCAATTCGGGCCCCCATTAACATATGTTGAGTAAAAAGCAAGCATGTTAAAATAAATTTATTTAAATAAGTCAAAACTGAGCTATTTTCGGATCACCACTTTTTAGATGGTTGGTCAGTTGGTAGTATTGCTACGTCGTTATCCAGTCGTTTGCACACAGTGTAAAACAAAGGCTAATTGCCGCTTACTAAGCATAATAACTTAAATAACTTATATTGAATAATACATAATAATATCGTATAAATTGATTTAATTTCTTATTTTTAAACTAAATCGATGACTTTATTAACGATGAGTGTTTACTCATGCATCTCGTTCCTACAGTAAATTAAATTTGTCACGTGTCATTGATGTCACGTCCGAACAAGTATAAAAAGCAGATTCGCTGTCATAAACTGAAAGTACGGTGAAACTGTACCGCCGTTCGCATTCAAAGAAAAAGACGTCAAAATCGTGTAAAAATGTACTCGTACGCAACATCACACACACAGCATTTTCATTCAAAAAACCTCATACAAAACAATAGCATTCATTCATGCTTTATCAAAAGCAAGCATCACACAAACAGCATGCATTTTCATTCAGACCACCTCATACAAAACACAAACAATCATTCATTCTTTATCAAGTCAAGTCAATTCAATTTTATTGGCAAATACATTTGTACATAGCCAAACAACATACATAAGACATGTAATGACGGTGTAAATAAGTACCTCTTCAACAATTGTGATTAAAAGTACGGTGTATATGATGGACATGAAATAATAATTAATGCCATTCTAGCAAATTTAGCCAAGTTAATTAATGTCTTTCTATTCAAAGTAGACATCAGTTGCTTAAATTTTATAATAGAAGACCAGCGTAGATAATATTTAGGTGACAATAGTTTTCTTAAATCTCTATAAAATGGACAAATGAACAAAAACAAGTATTCTCAATTACACCCATATAACACACTCGTTCACTTCTTGTTCTTGGAATATTTCTATATCTACATTCTTCAATGAATAGTGAGTGTGGAGAACAGCGAAGTCTTGTCAAACAAATTCTATCCCTAACATTTACCACAATATCTAAATAGTTTTTATCAAAATTTGATTTGAATAAACGATACGTATCAAATTTGGGCAAGTTATCAATATCACCCCGAATTTTAGATGGATTTTCTCTATGTCCGGGCTGGGATGAAAGTCCCAAATCTCAGTACCGTAGGTCTATATTGGCAATATGATAGCATCAAAAAGACGTATTTTGTCAGCAATACTGAATGAAATTTTAGAAAAGAGTTTTTTTGAAAGAAAACATTGCTCTAGACGCTTGTTTCGATAAGGCTTCCTGCGCTTTAAAAAAAAAATGCCCTTAGAGGACAATGTCACACCGAGATAAGTAAACGTATGTACTACCTCGACCATTCATTAAATTCACAGTCATACAATAATGTCGCAAAGTTCTCAATACCTAAGTCAATATTCAAATTACTGCTAATTATATTATCGACATCGCGTTCATATTCGTGTAAGTTGTTTTGCATGCTTGTTAAATATGTGTTAGACTTATCATCATCGTAACTCCAATTACATTTGTTAATTGTAACTTTCTCTACTCCAATAAGCGGGATCATATATAGCATGTATTTAGTGGAATTGTTCACTTTTTGATAAAAGCAACACACTTTGCGCATTGGTAGTTTAAAGTATTTAAGGCAAAATAGGCTATGGACCCAATTCATATTTTTCAAAATGGCCGTCATTTTCAAAATGGCCGCAAACCTTATAGATTTAATCTTATTTCAGACCGCGACACACGACAACCGAAGCGATACAGGATATTTTGCGTGACACACGAAGCGACGCACGATATTTTGCGCGATACACGAAGCGACACGCGATATTTGTACTGTTCAAATATCACTGTAATAATATCGCCTGTCGACTCTCGCGTTTTTAAAAAATCAGGTGAGACAAAAAGAGGATATTTTTAGTCATCAAGCATGTGCATCAAGCAAGGACGCAAAAAATAACTGTTACAACGTTTAAAAAACGCGAGAGTCGACAGGCGATATTATTACAGAGATATTTGAACAATACAAAAATCGCGTGTCGCTTCGTGTATCGCGCAAAATATCGAGTATCGCTTCGTTTGTCGTGTGTCGCGGTCTGAAATTAGACCGCGATACACGAGATTCGGATAATATGGGCGATATTTGAATAATAAAATATCGTGAATCGCTTCGAGTGTCGCGTAAAATATCGTGTGTCGCTTCGTGTTTCGTGTGTCGCCCTTTGAACGCGAGACACGATATTTTGCGCGATACTCAAAGCGATACACGATATTTTGCGCAATACACGTAGCGACAACGATATTTTGCGTGATACACGAAGCGACACGCGATATTTACCACGATATATCGCCTTTTGGGCTACCTACACAAGGGCGATATTTCGTGGTACATTCTCGCGCGTCGCTTCGTGTATCGCGCAAAATATCGTGTGTCGCTTTGTGTGTCGCGCAAAATATCGTGTATCGGTTCGTCGTGTGTCGCCCTTGATAAAAGAAGGGCGAGAATATAGATGGCACTGTCCGGATTCCGTACGATTGTGTTTTTGCAAAATCGCTCTGGTAAATAATTGTACAGGTGTCATTGTGATTTAAAGTGTTAATTAATACAGGTAATTGTTCATCCGCATGTAAATAATCGGAATTATTACCACAGCGTGCGTTTAAATCACCGATAATAGACGTTAGACCTAATGACGAATAATAAAAAAACGCTCGTTCTTAAACTCGAAATATCCCTTGCTATGCAAATTAATTGAAATAGACTTATGTGGATGAATATAAATAAAACATATGTAAACGTCAAAAGAGGTATGAACAAATGAGCTATCTAGCTAGTTTAATCCATTAATCATCATCATAAAACTTAGCACATCGTGCACAAAAAATAACAACCACATCAATAAAAACAATATAACACATCACTTAAAAAACTTCAAACCACACACACGCATTCTCACTCACAACAATACAATCTATCAATACTCAAGGTTGTAAGTACAATTTTCTACCGGTAATTCACCCCATAAATATCCCCGGAAAACAAACCTTTTCAACAGCCTATTATTTTTTCTCTCAACGGGCCGTATTAATCATATCAAAGGCAATTGCCGCTATCATATTCTTTACCTGCAAATAGATGCAAAAATTATGTTTTGTGTTGTAACTTTTTGCGACTCCATACAATTGACTCATGGCGTTGTTTTCAGTTCAAACATGACTTTCGGAGTGAAATATACTGGCCGTTGGCCGTAATGGACAACTGACTGTTGTCTGCAATTGACCTTTATTCTCAAGTGACCGTTAGGTTAGTTTTTACTGTATAAAGGGTATGTCATATAATATGTAAATATAAACAGCATTTGTTTTACTGTTTTATATTTTTAAACTAGTACCATCAAGTAGAATTTTAAACGCCAATGCGGAAATGCAATGCTGTATTCTCCCATAGTTCAATAGTGATATTGCCAACTTATGCCCATTACATCAACGAAAACAATAGCACCTTTCAAAAAACAATAAAACAACCCTTATTGTGCAAAACTTGTATGAATCTTTTTCCAGACTACATATATGTCGACAATATTAACCTGACACTGCCATTTATTCATAATAATGTAGAAAATAACATGTTACTGTCTGATCTTTTTGTAATATATCAGGCAATGCTTAGACTAATACATCGGTGAATCTTGCCGAGTCATTATTTTTTTCCGAGCATGATATATAACGAAAAGATCAGACAGAAACCTATGTTTTGTTAATCATTTGTGGGATGGTTTTTTTATGTAAAATAAATATATTCCGTCAATCATGATGGGTGTATGAGCTTTGTTGGCTGAACATACATGTGGTAAGTTATAGATAAAACAACAAGTAGTTTTGATATGGAAACAACATTGTGTTCATATTGTGTTTTGGTTGACACTAAAAACAAATGTTTTACTGCATACTCAATATGTCATTTTTCATCAAAGAATTACAAAAATACATTTTGATTGATATGCGTAAATTTGTAGACAATATTGGCAAAGATGTGTACCTTGTTTTGTTTTCTGATCAGTCTATTATCCATAAGTAAAAATATAAGGCATGTTACACCTTTTAAGTGAATATAATATATATTTTTTTTCTGCATACAAAGTCGAATACAAGACATTATATGTACATACAGTACTATTTACACATTGTGTTTTTTTCATTTTGCCCTTCTTAATGTGAACGATGTCTAAAGCTCGGTGTGAAAAAGGTAATTGCAACCAGTGATTATAAATGGTTTGTGTCCATAACATTTGCAGTGGACAGGTGACACTTTTTAAACAAAAACATCATTTTTATGTCCCCCAGTCTATACTGGGGGACATCTTGTTTTTGCCCTGTCTGTTTGTTTGTTTGTTTGTTGGTTTGTTGGTTTGTTTGCACAAACTTTAACATTGACCATAACTTTTACAATATTGAAGATAGCAACTTCATATTTGGCATGCATGTGTATCACTGTACGTAAGTATGTACCATTCAATGCTTATTATTTTCATGTACGACTTAATTCTTCAACAAGCCTTTCTTGCTGGACCTTCTTTACTTTATGGAAAGATAAACCAAACTTTTTATACATATATGCAAAACTACTTATTTTCTACAAAATATGATTCTAAGCATTTCAAGCAAGTTTTGACTGAATTTCTGGTAACAGAAATAGTTCTATATCTGTTACTAACCTACTTCAGTTTTATTCCTCATTTGCACCAGGTAGGTGCATCATAATTTTGCTTCAACAATTCCCGCACCAGGAAGATGCAATATATTTTTTCTTGCAACACATATGTACCAGGTGGGTTCAAAGTTACAGTTATGTAACATGCATGATATAAGCATGTCAGTATGAAAGTAACAACATAACATACTACTCTCTGTTACATTTTTATATTATAGTAATTGTACATTACAATTGGAAAAACATAATAGGTAATGAAATGAAAGAACTGCAATTAAAAATATGACAATAGAAAGTACAATTGACACAATTAACACATGTTTTATAGTAATATACATAACATTTTACAACAATGGTACAAATGGGAATGGTCATGAAATTAAATAAATACATGTATGATAACATTTTTTACCGGCCTGTATACCTTATTCATTTCAGGCAAGTGGGAATATCTCCACTTTCTGCCCGGTAATAAAGGCGCCCACACCTACACTGGAAACATGCCATATGTGTGCCACCTGTGTAACAGGGAGTTCAGCACGGAAAAACTCCTTATCAACCACAAGTGTTCGTACTGTACAAAGTATGGCAAACTTTGCAGTACATACCAAAGATCAGAGCCATAAATGCACAAATGTTGTACCTACATATTCATCCACTGTGTCCAGGAATAAACTAAGTGATAAGGAACTAATTCTAGAAATAGTGATTCCTTAATGCTATATATCAGATGATATAATTATAAAAGTGTTACGCTTAATGGCATATCAATGGGCTGAAGTGATCATCGGATTTCGATTGCCAACAGAAGTAGAAGTTCTTAGGAGAGAAGTTTCCACAGCCGAGATGTTTTTAGTGTCCGTGAATAAACACAGAGTTAACATACACTACCTTGATAGTCACTGGGTGGCATCATGGCAAGACCCATGCTATATGACTGTTTAAATATATGACTCACTACAGAACAACAACAGATTAATGCGACTGCTACCAATTCTATGATCAGTATACGACATGAAGGTTTACAACCCAAGATACGTTGCTGTAAGCCAACAACAGGAAGCTGCGTATGGGGCCTTTGCAGCAGATTTTGCAGTGTGTTGTGCAGAACACAAACCTCCAGAAAGCTTCACCTTCAAATCAGACATGGACATGCGACAACATTTGAAAAGTGCATCATTGATAGTGAAATGACAATGTTTCCCTCTCAGCCAAGGGGAATGAGCACTCATGTTACACATGAAACACAGTCAGTTATGAACATTTTAGATAAAATAGAAAGGCAAAAACAATTTCAGCACCAAAAAGCAAAATCTTTTTCAGGAGGATGTGAAACAAAAGATCTGGTTGTAAATGTGAGGAAACAAGTTAATATTGCTAAAAGGAGATGCGAAGATGAGGTGAGAAATAAGAGACTACAATGCCAAAAGAAAAGACACAAAAATATCAGAGAAAAGCAATCTGACACTGAGAAGAAAAGAAGACTACTGACACAAAAGGAAAGACAGGAAAAGATCAGAAACAACAAACATGACACGGAAAAGAAGAGGAGACGTCAGTTAGAACAGGAACGACTGAAGAGGAAGAGAGAAAAGGAATCTAACACTGAGAAGAAAAGAAGACTGCTTACACAAAAGGATAGACAGGAAAAGATCAGAAACAACAAGCCTGACATGGAAAAGAACAGGAGAAGTCAGTTAGAACAGGAACGACTGAAGAGGAAGAGAGAAAAGAAATCTAACACTGAGAAGAAAAGAAGACTGCTGACACAAAAGGAAAGACAGGAAAAGATCAGAAACAACAAACCTGACATAGAAAAGAAGAGAAGAAGTCAGTTAGAACAGGAACGACTGAAGAGGAAGAGAGAAAAGGAATCTAACACTGGGCAGAAAAGAATACTGCAGACACAAAAGGAAAGACAGGAAAGGATCAGAAACAACAAACCTGACATTGCAAAGAAAAGGAGAAGTCAGTTAGAACAGGAACGACTGAAGAGGAAGAGAAAAAAGGAATCTTACACTGAGAAGAAAAGAAGACTGCTGACACAAAAGGAAAGACAGGAAAAGATGAGAGAAAACGAATATAACACTGAGAAGAAAAGAAGACTGCTGACACAAAAGGAAAGACAGGAAAATATCAGAGAACAGGAATCGGACACTGAGAAAAAAAGAAAGCATATTATTGATAAGGCATTACATGCAGAAACAAGACACCCAAAGTCTATTGATAAGGTTAACAAACAGTTTTTAAAGGAGATACAGAAAAGCCCAGAGTATACGTGCACAGTGTGTCATAGAATGATGTATAAGGAAAATGTTATTCAGTTATTCAGTTTAGGGCTAGCGGCTTCAGAAATTCTGACTTTGCAGAACCAACCTCAAGACTGTGTTAGATAAAGAGTGGCTATGTACAACCTGCCAGAGGCACTTAAAAAAAGGATCAACTCCACCACAGGCACAAGTTAACAAGATGGCATTGCCAAAACAGCCCTCCATTCTAGATGAACTTACAGATTTTGAAGCCAGATTGGTTGCCAAGAGGATACCCTTTTTGAAGATTACTGCTTTACCAAGAGGAAGAAAACAGGGTATCATTGGTTCAGTTGTCAATGTGCCATCAGATGTTGATGAGACATGTTACATTCTGCCAAGAACTCCAACATCAGCTGGTATCATCCCTGTGAAACTGAAAAGGAAGCAAGAGTACAAAAGTCATGTCTTTTTTCAACATGTTAGGCCAAATGTAGTCCATGAAGCATTACAGTGGTTGAAAGAAAACAATCACCACTATGCAGAAGTGATTGATGCCTCTGACAAGTGGGAAGAGACTTTTACTATGGAGGACAGTGAACTTTGGAATCACCACACTCAACCTACAACAGACAATAGGGTATCAGAAGCTGTCACCAACATAGAAAATGATGAAACGGGTGCAAGTGCAGATACATTTCATGGTCATGAACAACTACTTGCAGCAAAGACTGACCATCCCCTTGATACATGCATACAAGTCAGCGACATAGCTTTACATGTGAGCAAGGCCATTAGTATCTCTCAAGGAGAAAGGAATACACCAGTTGGGCTCATGACAGATTCCGGTTGTGAAGAAATATCCTTTCCAAAACTATTTCCAACTGGCAAATTTGGCTTCGACACCCAAAGAGAAACTTAAATCACACCAAAAAAATACTTTAATGCCAGGATCTTGAATCAGACAAGGAAGTTTGCAAGCAGAACAGAGTATCTTTTTTTGCCCAATACATTACAGAGTACAAACAAGTCTGGGACAATATTTCAATTGCTCTAAGAAAGACTTACAGTCATAATGAACCAGGCCAGTGTCTTACTTCAAGCATGGTTCAAAATACAGAAACACTTGCCTCATTCATAAAAAAAGATCATGCATATCAGTTCCTACAGACAGTGAGAGGTTCTCCTCCATACTGGCAGAAGGCCATGTACAAGCTTCTAGCTGCTGTGAAGCAATTTGGAATCTTTACTTTTTTGTCACACTTTCGTCTGCAGACTTGAAGTGGCATGATACCCTGCAGGCCATTTCCAGGCAACAGGGCAGACCTCTGACTGATGATGAAGTTGACTGCCTGACCTATGAGGAGAAGACCACACTATTGAGACCCAACCCAGTGACTGCAGCCCGACAATTTGACCACAGGCTGCAGAGCTTCTTTAGGTTGTTCTTACTCTCACCAGCACAGCCTCTAGGGAAAATAACCCACTACTCATACCGCATTGAATTCCAACAGACAGGCTCTCCTCATGCCCACATTGTTTTGTGGGTTGAAAACTCGCCATCTCCCAATGATGAAGATGATGTCATTAGTGACTTCATTGATCGCTTTGTCACATGCAAGATTCCTGATGAAGAAGAGGATCCAGAACTGCAAAAGCTGGTTACAACAGTCCAGCAGCATTACCACACTGCAACATGCAGGAAAAAGGGACTTTGTGTAGGTCCAATTTCCCTAAACTGCCCTCTAAAACAACTGTACTTGCTAGAAAATTGGAAATTGAAGACCTCGAAGAAGCAAAAAGGCTTTAAGAAAAGAACAAGAAAGATTTAAGAAAGGTTCATGAACAACTTGAGGAAAAAAACACAACCCTCTCATCAGTTGAGGAGCTGGTGAAAATACTGGGCGTTTCTATGGAAGACTATACCAGTGCTTTGAGAATGACCAGTAGAGGATCTTCTGTAGTACTGCAACGTGCACCAGTTGAGACCCACACCAACTTCTACAATGAACACTTACTTAGAGCATGGGGTGCCAACATTGACGTTCAGTTTTGCCTAGATCCCTACGCTTGCATTATGTACATGGTGGCATATATCACTAAGGACGAGCGTGAGATGAGTCAGATCCTACATTCTGTGTCTAAGGAATGCTCAGGTTTTGGTTTGAAGCAGAACATGAAGAATTGTGCCAAGCATTTTTGAATGCTCGAGAGATAAGTGCCCAAGAGGCAGTGTACAGACTAATGAGTTTTCCTCTCTTTGGGTGCAATTTTAGAACAGTGTTTGTGCCTGCTGACTTACCACAGAATCGGGTTGTGACAGTGACTATGAGCCAAAAAGCAAATCATCAGAGACAATAACTCTTAAAGATGAAGCAGGCTACATGAAAAAGGCCTCTTGTCCAGCAGTTCTTAGGTACCATAAGAAGTCTGAACAAAAGGCTCCAGAAGAATATTATTATGGTCAACTTCTTCTGTTCTTGCCATGGACAAAGGAAGAGGAACTACTCAGTTTTCCATCATATGAACAGTATTTCCAGGGACACAATAAAACTATAGAGGCAAACAGAGGCAGCTTGGAGCATCATACTGACATTATTGAGGCAGCAATCCAAGACTTTGAAGAAAATGGCCCCAAGACATGCCTTTGATGAAATCGCTCCAGCTGTAAAACAATATCAAAGTGATATGTTGGAAGAAGGAGTTCACTTGGACCCTGAGGAAGCAATTCTACAGCCACTTCCAGAACGTAATGAATTAGTTAACTCTGCCATAGATGCTGTGCCTGGGAAGCCATTTTTTTACAGCATAGAAATAAGACCTGGTGTTCTCCCTGATGATGACTATCATACTTCAGTACAGTCTTTGAATGACAAACAGAGAGATGTCTACCAGCATGTTTTAAACTGGTGTTCCAGCATGTCCAAGTAACATAAGACAGGCATCACCCGGAGCAGCTATGTCTCTTTGTATCAGGTGGTGCTGGTACAGGGAAGTCCCACCTGATTTCAGCACTCTACCAAATGGCAGTCAGGACACTGCAGGCTGTGGGAGACAACCCAGATGATGTGACAGTTACCCTGTCTGCTCCCACTGGGTCGGTCGCACACAATATTTCTGGTGTCACTCTACATGCCGCCTTTCTTCTACCTCTGGGACAAACAAAGAGTTATGTAAGATTGTCAGATGAGAAAAGAAATGGGCTCCGAGCCAAGGCAGGAAAGCTTCAGCTATTCATCATTGATGAAATATCCATGGTCAGCTGTAACATCCTTCTCCAAATCCACAAAGGATTATGTGAAATTAAAGGAGTTACAGAGCCTTTTGGTGGCATTTCAGTTGTTGTGTTCGGTGACCTGTATCAACTGCCTACGGTTCTGCAGCCATTTGTATTCAAACCTGGAAATGATATCATAGCCAATTTGTCAGGATCCCTTTGGAGACTCTTCTGCTACAAAGAGCTAGAAGAAATAATGAGACAGAAGGATGACATGGACTTTGCCTTGCTACTAAACAGGGTTAGGATAGCAAAGCATACTGACAAAGATATAGAGTTCCTTAAGTCAAACGAAATTGATGAAAACAGCCAAAACTATCCCAGAAACACTCTTCATGTCTTTGCCCAGAACTCAGCTGTTGATAAGTACAATGATTCCATGCTGGATGCATTGGAGACAACAAAGGTGTGTATTGTTGCAGTTGACAAGAAACCAGCAGCTTTGGCAAATTATGACGTCAATTCAGATTCGAGATTTACGGGAGGACTTGCATCTGTGATACGTATGGCCGTTGATGCGAAGGTCATGCTGATTCGCAACATAGATGTGATAGATGTATTAGTCAATAGGGCACAGGGCACTGTAGTAGGTATGACTCGGTCAGGATTAGAGGTTTCTGTCATCCTCGTTCAGGTTGATAATCCTGTTGTTGGAGCAAAAAGTAGGGCTAACTCAAAGCATGTTAAGGAAACCCGAAGATTTTCCCAGGCTACACCTATAGAAAGAAGTGAGATCTCATTCACTGTACACAAGAAGAATAGAGGACTTACCATAACCAGACACCAGGTCCCACTCAAATTGGCATGGGCTTGTACAATTTACAAGGTTCAAGGCCTCTCTGTATCAAGGATTGTAGTGAGTTTCAAACACAGGTTCAATGATGGTCAAGCTTATGTTGCTCTTAGAAGAGTCAAATCAGCAGATGGGCTATTTCTTCTCGACTTTGATCCTGCCAAGATTCGTGCTAGCAATACTGTTCTTGAAGAGATGGACAAACTAACGAAAGAAAGATGTCTGGTACCTTACAGCACCTTCTCTAAAGATAGCCAAGCAACTGTTATATCAGTCCTCAATGTTAGGTCTCTTCCAAAACACAGCGCTGACGTATTGAAGGACCCTTCATTTCTTATGTCTGATGTCATAGTTTTGACCGAGACCTGGCTTTCTGGAAACATTGACTCCTGCACTTTGTTGCCAAGTGGACAGTTAAATGTGCAGCGAGTAGACAGACGGTCTCCAGCCAATTGCCACAGAAGTGCTGGCGGAGTCATAGTCGCAGTGAAGATGCCATACCAGATGACTGTGTTCAAGAAATATACTAGCCAGTATATCCAGATCATGACGGTACATATATCTGCCATTCAACAAAAAGGGTTGTATGTCCTGGTAGTCTACAACTCCCCGGATCGACATAACAGCCCAGAGTCCCTTCTGCAGCAAATTGAACATATGCTGGCCACCATACCACAGAACGAGCCATGTATGATCCTTGGCGACATGAAGGAGGATGCACTGGCAACTACACATGGACCCATACAAACGGCTCTAAAGAGTTTACACTTCCAGCAAGTTGTTCAGTCACCTACCCACAGTGCAGTGCAGACAAGATGTCTGAGAGATGTGTTTGATCTTACTTTGCATATATCAAAACATTGCATGGAAATTATAGTGTGATGACAATAAGCATGTATAACGTATAGCATTGTGTAAATAATTGCATTATATGCTATATAGCACTTATTATTACAAAATGTCACTCTGGCTTATAAATGCTTGGTATTTTGGGCCGGAGTCCTTAATCTTTAATAAAGTGTTGTCATTGTCATTGTCATCTATGTCCTTTGCATTGACAGTTTAGTACAGTCAATGACATTTCCAATGCCATAAGTAAGCCATGGTACCTGCTGGGGGCATAGTGTTTCACAAACACATCTTGTTTAACTTAGTTTTACAAACATAAGATATCGAAAACGTGTGAAGATTTCCAAAAATGTTTGTCAGTTTTGGACAACATGTCCCATTAAAGTGTGTACACTAATAAATATAACATAAAATAAGTGAGTCATTTTTTGTTTGAAACTGAAATACAATAAGTGGCATGTACTCATTCCAACTAATATCTTTTGTATATTATCGCGCATGTTTTATTCACTTATTGCTAAATATTGTGAAACTATTGGAAAAAATATGAATAACTGTAATGTAAAAAAAACATGTGGTGGGATTTACAGTTATTAAAAAATATCATCTTATATGTGTCATATATGCGACATGAGCAGTGAATGTATATATTAGTTTAGACCAATTCATAGATTTTCAGAACGTTTGTCAATTTTATGTTTTTTACTCGTACAATTTATTTTTGCAGATCTTCAAAAATGAATTTTGCAAAGTCTGGTGCAACGGAAGCTTACCAAGTTTACTTGTTCACACATCTGTTTACATTATCTGCGTTTTATGTTATGGACTTGTCTTTAATTCACGATACATATATGAAATACACTGGTTTTTCGTTTCCATGACAACCATATTTATTTTGCACCCAAATATAGCGCAATGTATTTCAAAATTTAATTAATCGTTTGTTGTGAGCATTTCAATCACAAAAGAGGTCATAGCAAGTACTGCAAATGATCAAAATATAGTGTTGTTTAAAGAAATGTCCACAATCGGTGTTTAGGCCTAACACTTTTTAATTGCCATAACTGCGTCAATATTAGGATATCAGCGCTAAAATTTCAGATTTCAATTTGTCAGATGTTGCTCTTTCAACGTATGAGCTAAGCAGAAAGTCAGTTTTTGACCAGATGGGTCAAAATCTTGTTCCTGACCACAAATACAGGCAAACATCAAACGTTTTATGTTACCTCATTGTGTTCACAAGTTCCATGTAAATGTTTTCGAGCTATGTACATGCATGGCATATTTTTTATAGAGTATTCAAATCTGCAGTTATACGTCGATACTTACCATTTCAATTAAAAAATAAATCAGGTTGTGTCAAAACATAGTGTTCACTAAAACATGTCATTTAATGCAGAATAATCAAAATATGTGTCGATTGGGTCAAGACATAAACCAACTGACACACAATAAAGTTTCATTTTGATATATTATATAGTTTCTGAGATATATACCTGAAAAATGGTGACCGACGGACGGACGGACGGACAACGAAACTTCTCTTTCCCTCTTCTTTTGTCGGAGATAGTAGTGTAGCCGATTATTTCAACACACCCATGTGCATAAAGGGACGGGAGGTCGTATTAATCACAGTTTTCCAACATAAACATATTATGCCATCAATGTTGCTTTTACATTTACACTCGTGTAAGAACATGTACGCAACATATCATTTAATGTTTGATTACCTGTGAGGCTCGGAATGTCTTTCAACCTAATTGACGTCAAATGCTTGGTTATGAAAAATTCCAAAACAAGTTATCACAAGATAACACAAGTTATCACAAGTTATAACAGCTTAAATCGTTTATTCTGTTGTCTATTGAATTTTGTGTTGTATGTATTGTTCAGTTGTGCACTACTACAAGGCTAAATTGCTTCACCTACGTTGCAACGTAACATTACGCGATTTAAACAATTTTGCGGTGGTATCATGATGTTTACGTTAATATTAATTCTTTTCGCCAATTTTCAAGGTCTGACAGTTGTTGCCATTTCATACCATGATTTAATAATATCGTTCAGGTAATTTGTTTACCTCGCCAAAGGCTCGCTTACTAACAAAATCCATAAACTCGTTAAATGACAACTCGTGTTAGATCCTTTATACAAAAGAAAATGTAAATTAAATGTAAATTCTGCTTTACGTTTGTTTACATTTTGACAGGTTAGAAATGAAGTTTTTTATGTTTNACACGACAGAGATTAAAGGTTAGACTCTGCACCAGTTTTACAATAAATGACTTTTTAGCGAACATGCTTTAGAATAGCAAATACACATAGGCGAGCTTTGACGTAATACAGTGAGTGTCTGTATTGTCTACATAAGGTTTGTAAAGAACATATGATAGGCCACAAATCGTGTAAAACCGACAAATTAGTTCTAGTATATACAATAGAACGTTAATTATTGTTGATTATAAATTAGAATAGCTTAAAATAGGGCCAAACCAATGATTGTATTGTCTGTATTTGGTTTGTAAATAATGAAAGATGATACGCTACAAATCGTATACAACAGTCAAATTAGTTTTAATATATACAATAGAACGATGAAAAAAAAGATTATTTCACATAAGGAAAACAAAAAACATGTTTAATATTTTTGTGAGAGACAGTAAAGTACACAGTAGGATAAGAAGCAAATTACATACCAATTCACGGGTACACAGGGTACATTTCCACATAACAAGTTCCAAACCAAGTTATCACAAGTTATAATAGCGTTAATCGTTTATTATGGTGAATGTTGTGTTGTACGTATTGTTCAGTTGGGCACTACTGCAACGCTACCTTGCTTCAATTACGTTGCAACGTAACGTAATTAAAAAAACGGTGGTATCGTGATGTTTACGTTAATATTAATTCTTTTCGCCCATTTTCAAGGTCTGACAGTTGTTGTTATTTCATACCGTGATTTATAAATATCGTTCATGTAATTTGTTTACCTCGCCAAAGGCTCGCTTACTTACAAAATCCGTGAACTCGTTTAATGACAACTCGTGTCAGATCCTATAAACAAATTTAAATAAAATGTAAATTAAATGTAAAGTCTGCTTTCACTTGTCCAAATGTTGACAGATCAGAAATGCATTTTTTTTATGTTTACTATTACGTTCTTTTACGCAGTTCAAAACATTTTATAAACATTGTATGTAAACGGATAAAAAAAGAGTTTTTGGACGAATTACATTGGTATAAATATATGTAAACAAGCATTCACATATAGTAATATTTTCCTTCTTAACACGACATAGATTGTAGGTAAGACTCTGTACTAGTTTTAACAATAAATGACTATTAAGCGAAAATGCTATAAAATAGCAGATACACATTATACGAGCTTTAACGTAAAACGGTGAGTGTATGTATTGTCTATATTAGGTTTGTAAAGAAAATATGATAGGTTACAAATTGTTTAAAACAACCATATTAGTTCAAGTATATATAAAAGAACGTTGATTATTGTTGATTATAAATTAGATTCATTTTAAATAAAAGCAAACCAATGATTGTAATTGGCCAGCTTAAGTCTTTCTTTTCTTCATCAGCTCTTCTGACTGGATCTCAAATATACGATATTCCTATAACTTTTTATATATGAATGAATATGAAACTTCAAATAACATATGTTATCCAATATTTTTGTTAAGCTCATAATTATATATTTGTAAACTTATTTCTACAATTCCATTAAATGAACAAATACATTTCTGTAATTACTGAAAAACATATTATCCATTTGTTTAAGATTATAATATACGTATTGAACGGGAGATAACAAATTATATCCCATAAAAAGTATGTTTTAATGCAAAAACAAAAACGAAATGAAAAATAAAGTGTTTTCTTCATTTTCCATGCATAGAAATTGTACTTCTCAGAGGCGTCCGCCCAGAAATTGTCTTGTTTACGACTGTTTACATTACCAGTCAGCTTATTTACTATTATATTGTTATTGTCAGAACATGTCATGCTTGCACTAAACAAACAATCACTGGCTCCGGCCAGTTTTGATTTCGGTTGCATATGTTCGCTTTGTCGGCCATCTTGCTTATTGTGACAACTGACGATTTTTTTTTATGTAAACGCGAGAAATCGCGTGACATATCATAACGCTTTTCGACTTGTTATTTCATCATGTCTTAGTATATTTAAACGGTATTTAGTATATTGATACTTAATGTATATTTAAAAGGGTGCAAATAAGAGCATACATCACACGTTATCATACAATTTAAGGTTAAAAAACAGTCAATTCACCAGTTAACGATAATCGATTGCAGCCATCTGGTAACGCTATCGTATTGAGTGTCACTAAAATAAGAATATATTTTTGGTTAACGCGATCCTTGAAAATTATGAAGATCAGTGTCATTTTGCGGCGTTCTCAGACTTATTTTTCCTAATTGTCGGGGACGTAAGGACTATCTTCAAAGCTCTGTATTGTTGTTCAACAATACTATCAAATAGTGGGTACGTAAGAGACAATATGCTTATAAGAAACTTAATGGAGCTATTAAAACACACATGGCAAAATTGTACAGACAAAATATAATGTAAAAATAGCAAAATTCTAATTTTATGAACAGTATCACAACTATAACATAACCAATCGACATGCACTTTAATATAACACATACTAGTTAAATAATATTTATTTATCATCCTTCATTTCAACATCATATATCATCCTTAGGGAAACACATAAAGCAATCGTAATGGGAATTTCGCAGTTAAGATAGTTCGCATATTAAATAAATTATTAAATACATAGAATGGCAGTTTTTTTGTGATTCTAAAAATGCTTAAGAAAAATTGAGTTAAATAAGTTATTTTGTTTACAAAACAGATTCGTAGAAGTTATTACTTGCCGTTCAAAAATTCATTAAGCGTATACAGATCGTATTAGTGAAATAACCTAGAGGGGATACAATATCATTATTTTATTGTTTTTATTTTATTATTATATTGTTTCAATATACCAAAAAGATGTGTCGGGGGAATGGATGTTAACGCTTTTATCGCGTCTAGCATAAAATAGAATGATTGTAATACAACTGAACTAACGTGATGCAACGTTTACATCAAACGTGTTACTAATACAACCCCCGAACCACTACTGTTTACTATTATTACGACGCATCAAGGTTTTGCTTCAATAAAATCAATAACTACAAAGGTAACATGAAACAACACACGTCACAGTACACACATTTTACGTAAAACCCATTAACGAAATGTTAACGTCACTGTCAATATGTCACTCTTGCCTTACAACATAACTACTGAACAAGACGTGTTGTTATGTACAACATATTTTATTTTTAAATAAAATTACACGCGCAATATTTTATTAAACAGAATATTAAATAACAACCGACAAAACATGAACAAAGAGTTTTTAGTATATTCAATTTTTATAATAAGTATAAATGTACACACATACAATTTTATAAAATGCAAAATAACAAAAAAAGGGACTTAAGTTGCTTTTAAAATTGACATCAAGCATAGCTTAAAATTTAGATAGCATTTTAAATGAGACCAATTCAAAAGACGTCGACATGTTGCTCTGAACACGTGCAATAGAAAGTTATTACTTACCTCTTTGATTTGATTTTTTTTTGTATTATATCGTTAAAACGCCTATAAGAAATGTTTTCTGCAACGTTTTTTTTTTTTAAACATATCGATGGAGAGTTGTTTTATTAATCAATTCGTGTATTAGTGTATGTTCAAGTCTTCACCAATACTTCATCACTCACATTGATAGAAAACGAAATTAAAATAAATTAGACCTTACCGCCACGATTTGAAACAATAATGGAAATATACAATTGTACACATCAATAAATTGAATGCTTACATTAATTATTTTATTTGTCGTGTTTTGGAACCGTTAAATAGTTTTTTCGCATCCTCTCGAAATTGTCCTCCTCTGAGTATATACATGTTTACGTAAAAGTTGAGAGCATGATTACAGTGTAGCAGGACTATGGTGTCACATCGCCTTATAAGAATCTAAGGCACAGTGAATAAGTCCCTAAAGGATTTTCGAGGTAATAAATTAATAAAAATCCTAATGGGTGTGTTTGTAAATATAAATGTCACATTGGTCATTTGGAGATTCATTGTCAGCGAATGACGTCTGTCGTAATGTATGTTTTTTCGGTACAAATGGAGTCCGCAGTTTAACAGCAATTATTAAGTTTGCTTATATTAGGACAAAGAATGGCACACATAGAAAACAAATCAAGTCAGAAATATGAAAAACACCCACCCACTGTTTGGTTTTGCCAACCATTTGGACCAATGGGATAAGATCGCATAAAATTGAAACCGATCGTTTCATGTTTTTTTTTAAAACTAAATTCCAACTACACAAACGATATTATGGTAAGCTACGCCTGATAGGCCCGCCTACTGCCTCGATCATCGAATAGAAGCAGGCGGTATTCTGTAAGATTGTTTTGCTGTTAGTTTCTCGCTGATAGCACCAAGGTCTAACGGTCTAGACAATAACAAAACAATAATAAAGCAACATTACACACGATAATATATCATTCATGGATAAAAAGCTTTTCAGTTAGAAATCCCCATACACGTTTTCAGAAGGTAGACATCAAATTAATGAGTAAACGTTTGACACATCTAAACACCGCTCATCTAAGCACATCTTTTACGGTTCTGCACGTTTTAACCAAATTATAGTGTCATAACAACATATTCAATATTGCAATCAGATTATCAAAGATTATCACCGGTCTACCTATTCGCTTTGATATGAAAATATCAGGAATACTCATGTCTGGTTACTAAATTACTTTTAAACATGTTAGTCATTTCTCAATTAAAAGTGAAAACGGAAGCTATGCAAATACCCATTTAACACAGCTGACGATTTAAAGGGACTTGTTCACAGATTGTGGCATGTTTTGAAGGTTGTCATTAAATGATTTAAATTGATAAATATAAACATCAGAACTAAAGAGCTACAATATAAAAACAAGAATACAATTTAAAA
>VMBQ01003963.1:10160-65238 GCA_007657795.1 Dreissena rostriformis
TTTTTTTTTTCAAAGTCGAAAATACTGGACCACGATATTATCTTTGTGATCTTGACTGAGCATAGGTTGAGCATGAGAGATCGCAATATAAGCTCCGCAATCTCGCCTTTCGGTTTTATATGCGCAGACATGTGATATCATTGCTGTATTATTGTCATAAAGTTCCGTTTTATAGTTTCATGTGGAACTGAATAAGTGAATCATAATTGATGCATTAGATATAACAATCACAATGAATGACCTGGGCCCGTGTTCACAAAGCTTACTCTGAGGTTTGACAAGCGTTACAATCGATGACCATTGAACGGGCGCATAGGGTCGGAGCCAAGGATTCAGACCGGAATCAAAATCGCAGACGAATGATTGTCTGCAAGTTCGCAAATTCCAAGGACAGGAAGACCATGGCCGCCTTTTGAAGGACACAAGCTATTCATTAGAGAACAGTTCCCACCTTGACCTGTAAGTAAAAGGCAAACCAGTGCAGCAGAAGTAACGGTTGTCGGAGAGTGGACTAAGGATCCTAGTTTGGAACTGCAACGGTTTTACTACGATAAACTTAATAACAAAGATTTGTTGATTTGCTTAAACAAATAGTGATATTTCTATTCGTTCTGAATTCTGAATAATTATTCCGCCATAAATGATGGATATTTATGCCATAATTTACATCAAGTTTACACATTTAAATGCTAAACGAAATAGTGGAGGCATTGTTGTTTATTTACATAAAAAAGTATCCGATGGTATTGCGATCGTTAAAATAATTTGGATACTATTGTATATGGGCGTAATATATGGTCGACGATTCACTTATTGTTAATATTGTCGATAGCGTTCATTGGATGTTTTATGTAACGATGCGTTTTACTAGGAACAGTATTGTAAAGTCCTCTTTTTAGGTGATGGGAATGCTAGAACTGGTATCCGTTATGATAATATTCCATTCGATGATGATAAGTGTGTATATGTGACTCAAATGTAAGGGTAAAACCGTGGACAAGTCTCTTTAAACCAAATCACGAATATGATACTATGATACCGAGGGTTATAACCACATGCGAACGAGTAAAAGTGTCGGAAATTTGAAACACATACAATTTGAACGTATGTAGGCATACACGTTTTTATAGAAAGTTTAGCAAGTGTATTCACACCTTTTAATAACTGTATATTTTTAATATTGTACACTTTTGGTGTTAAGAATGTTATGTATTTAAAGGGTAAATTTAAACTGTATCATTACTTACGTACACAGATCGTACGTTATGGCAATGTTCGAAACAACATCATTAAGACAAGCAATTGCATATTACCGTGATAGACGTTAATAATATTTATGAAAAATAAATACATCTGATGATACAAAATTTTAGAAATATATCTCACTAAAATCACTAGTACAGGGATTTAAATATAAATGTACATGAAGTTCAATTTGCAACATATGCAGAGGGGGGTTCTTTTTATAGTTGTGAGTTAACATTCATTAGTTTTGCAATATAATGTAAAACCAACAACACCTTAAAAATCCCATTTCAATAGTATCATGTACTTCGTTGAGTGTATAGGGCTTTGTTCTATGGTTGATCCAAGACAAGTCTTTCACGTTCGATCCTTCATGAAAAATAGCACACACTGACAAACCCATTGATTATGATAATTACATTTATAGAAACTAAATTTGTAAGATTAATAACGTGAATGATTAGTTTATATTTGAAATTACTTGAACTACTTTTCAAATAAATATGGAAATTTATAGATTTTATAAGATTTGTCTAAACATTAAAATTGTCGGTATGCAGGCTTGAAACCTCTTAATCTGATGCGTATTGATTTTTATTTCATACATTTCGATGTTGGTTCTAAAAGTGATACATGTATATTTAAATAATAACTATGGTGTGTTAATGTTTTATTCGAATTTTTGTATCGATGTATTGACTTAACGCATGCGCTTATGCACACGTTTTGCATTACTGTAACCAGTTCTTTTGCTAACCAGTCACGTGCGGAAAATACTGATTGTAAACAATTACAATCAACTGGTCTTAATGAAATGGCTTCAGATAACAGCCTTAAATCATTTTCACTTTACGGCCGGAAGTGATATGAAGTGTATTTAAACTTTAACGACAATAACATAAAGTACAGTAAAGTGGAAACGATGGTACATCCTCAAACGCCCTAAATGGAAGGTATAAGTGGTGAAATTATTCTCGTAGTTCTACATGTACATCCTTGTTCAAATGGACTCATCAATCAATATGTTGTGTCTGGGCTTTTATAGATAAGAAACAAGTATGAGTATCTTGTTGATTTGCCTCTTATCTTGACATATGTTAAGGATGTCAAAGTAGACTAATGACCTCGTAGGCCCTTGTTGTAACCATTATATTAGGAAGTACAATCACTCTGGCAAAGTCACAGATACCGTCCTGCCTGTGTTAAAACTGATAAATTAAAGTCACATATTCGTATTAAGTACAATATGAAGAAGTGAAACTCCAGAAGCTGCAGCAGTATTGCAGTTTTATCATACACACCTCTGTGGTCCTTTATTTATGGCAAGGAACCAATTGCCAAAACGGTACAGTACGGCACAAAACGAAACAACATATACCCATAGTAGAATAAAGCTGGGGTCACCGCCTTGGAACGGTCAATGCTAAGCATTGGGGGTTTAAACCTGTTAATGAGCGCTCAACCTCACACTTGGCCCAGCAATATTCATGATACATATAAGTGTAAATAAAATTTACCCTCATAGCATTGCAACTCAAGTACAAAACCGTCGTTAATGTTTAAGATCTGATAAAACAGTAAAAATGAGGCCAAACTTGAACAACATATTTCGTTCGTTTAGCACGTTCAATTAATTAGATTAGGCTGCCTGCATAAACAGTTTATTATTTTGTGCAAGTGTTAATTTGGATATTTATAACTCGCTAAATAGCCTTAACAATGCTATCTAAAATCTTTTGAACAAGCAAAACACAAACAAGATATTTGAAAACAAAATCAAGAAGCTGTTCTTTGGTCAACACATTGAGTAGGTCGTGTTGTAAACCTGAACCAAACAGATCTTGTAAAACATCTCAGCACTAGTGTCCGTATCTGATATTGCTTCTGATGGACGTTAACATTCTTCATTGTTATAATCCATTGTAAAATAGCTTTGATATCACATTCAAATATTGTATGTTCTTTTTTGTTTGTTTTTAAGGGCCTTGCTTTATGGTTGATAAAATGAACCTCTTACACATTCGATCGTTCATGAAAAAATAACTCATACTAGCACAGTCAGCATTGATAATTACAATTTCATTTATAGCATCTAGATTTTCAAGATTCATAATATGTTTTTGTTGTTTTGTTTAACTTAATGTATTGATTTTTTTCTACAAGAAATAGTACGGCTACTTTATAGATTATTTTAATTCGGTACAACATGCTGATGTTTATTATTATTATATAGAAAACCATTACTATGATGCTAATAACTAACTCGTATTTTAATGAAAATTTAAACATATTTATTAATATATACAATATTGGAACTAAATCTGATATCTTTTAATTACAATTTAAGTGTTTTAATGCTTATTTTGTAAATGCGTATCAATTTATTGACTTGTATGCATATGTGTTACACGACTTTAGTAAAGTAAAGATCGCGTACCAGAGAACCGAGAGTGGCATGGCAAGCTAAAATCGTTTTAGTTTTGCTTTTGTAATGATTAATTTAGCAATAAAATCTGAATATGTAGCGGGTTTTATTATGAATAACAATGCAATTAGCAGAAAAGAGCATCGTGTGGTTTGTGGTCTACTTTCATTCCAAAACAAGGCTTAACGTCTTTAAAGTAAAGGGATAAGCGTGTGAATTTATTTATGTTTGTATATTATCACAATGTTTGTCGTCAGTCATGATCTATGTAAGCACGAATATTTCAATAATATTCCAATAATCGACAGGCAGTTGTGTTATCAACAAATACATATTTGAATTGAAAGTAGGATAAAGAGTCTACAAGTAATTTGATATTTTGATATTGTCGTGTATTTTTACGACTCTAAAACTATCACCGAACGCTACATGACTACAGTATTTACAAAATATATCAGACACGTTATACTTGTCCGCTAGATTGGCAAAGTGTCAGCCCTTTCATGAATCTACGGTGGATAGGTTTGTCCGCCATAATACGAAGCTATTCACAATAAATTCAAAGTATTTAATTATCCTATTTTTATTTTCTCGTGTTTTATAATTATCATGAATTTGTTGACGCCTTTCATATCTTATGCATATGAGCGGCGATCGACAAGTTTAATCTCGCACCGTTCTGTCATGCAAGCGTTACTACTTGGTATATTTTGTTATGCTATACAGTAAAGAGGAACAATAAAACCAATTGTTTAAACAAGAGAGCCATTATGGTAATGAAACGCTCACTTGAGTTTGAGGTGATGACCTAGTTTTTGAAAGCATGTGATATGGCCAATGTATTTCCAAAATAATTTTCCGATCAAGTTTCATCAGGGTAACAAGGTCTTCCAAAGATTTGACCTAGTGACTTATATTTTGGACCCACGTGACCCAGAATCATAATCGGCTTAGATAGTGTTAAGGTAAACAATGCATTTATCAATACATTTTGATAACCAGCAATTAAAATACAAAATGATATTTTTAACTTCAAATAATAGAAAAGTGTTCAAAATGCACGCGCATGGGGAACTAACATTTATATATATACTTTAAATATACAAACAATTAATGCACAATTGGTATTCATCTACTTATACTTTAACTGTAAATGGCCAAATAGTCAATACTATACTGGTAAATTGACTTAAAAATTAATAATATTGCACTGAACATTTTCTCTTAAACAACCATGTCTACAAACAAAACAATTAAAGGTGCAAGATGTTCTAAACAATGTAAAATATCTTTGTAAAGGAATTTTTGTTTTATATTTAGACTAAAAAATTATAAACCCCAAAAATGCAGTTACACGCGATAATTGCGCCGAGCCCTCCATATAAGGAAATAAAACACACAAGGCGGCGACAATTTTGAACCGACGGGAATTATCGGAACAAACATTGTAGAGAACCAACATAAAATGTCACAAACCGAATATTTAACCACTTACCCTTTCAGTTTCATACAAGTATTTTTTAAATTATTTACTGTATTACTCTAGTTTTGATCCAAAGGGCATGGTTTGACAATATAATAGAGTACCACTGTACGAAGTAGTACACCAAATATAACACTCACTATCCTTGTTGTTTCAGAGATTATTCTTTTATTTTTCCTTTTTATAATGATTTTTCACCTTACACAGATTAGCAGACATACGGACGGACAGTGCGACTGCTATATGCCCCTTCTGAGAAAGGTGACATAAAGTTAATTGAACCTCGAATAACAATAGCAAACAAATGGTACACACAAGGAAAATATCATAAATAACATTACAGTAAAAGGAGAGTAACTGTGGCAATGGTGTATTCAATATGTATCAAAGTTGTTTCAAATGTTAAATTTGCTAAATTACGAGAGTGGTAATACGCTTTTTCTAAGGTTATAAAGCTGTCAAAACAAGTGTTAACATTTTTTATATGTTAAAATAAGTGTTGATAAATCAATATATCCTATAATTAACAATTGTAATAACACATTCTAATGACCTGAATGTAGTGCATACTACTTAATGGTAACAATGATGTTCATTTATACTCTTCCACTGTGTGGATATAATGCATGTAAGGGAAACAAGATATCTATAGGCCAGGGCCAGTTTTAACATTAGGGGCGTGATTTGAAGTAACCTGATAGAAGACCACCATAAAATGTATTGCACCACCTTGTCTTCTGGTTTGAGACAATCCTTTTGAGTCCTTTTGCTATACTAGTCTATTTAAACCCTGTGGTAGTTGCCAGTTTTGACCCCACGGGAATGATTAAAATAACTAAGTAGAGGACCACTGTATAATTTGAACACTAAATATAAAAGCCCTGACCCTAGTATTCATTATATAAATATTTATGTTTTCCTTTTTTATTTTATTTTTAGCTCTGGTTACAGATATGTTCCATGGACTGAAATGATTAAAGCAACTTTGATTAAAGCAACAGGTTCATTCATGTGAAGTGTCGTTTAAATTTGCCAAATGGTTTAGGAGGAAAAGTCGTAAAAAGAAAGAGGTAACGCACCTAACGCAATAACGGACAATAGACAACATAATATCCTTAAAGCATCCCTTAAGCACTATGTGCTCAGGTTAGGTAAAAACCAAAAGTGCAATTGAGCAACTACATAAAGAAACACTATTCCTTTCATCAAAAGCACTGGACTAGCACGTGGTTAGAAGTCATCATAGCAAGAATGAGGGATTTCCACCGGTTACTCTGATTTTCACAACAGAACCAGGCCATACCAAAATTGAATACATTTCAATATCAAAAAATATGGAAACGGCACAAATGCAGTTTTTTTTTACTATTTACATATTAATTGTTTTTTGTATAATTTTGTAATACTATACTAGGTCGGCTTTTAAGCTACATAAACAAATAATTAAAGCAAAATACCTACATCCAAACTAAAATTATTGAGCGGAAAATGGATTTGTTACTTCAAATAAAAGCGACCTTGACCTTGATCCAACTAGTCTCAAATGTAATCCCAAGCTACGTCCGCATGTAAGCTACCAACATACACACTTTAATAGAACAATCTACATACAAACTGTAAAGCTATTGAGCAGTATTTGTTCTACTCTTATAGACAGTGACCATGATCTTAATCCCAATTAATGTATTAATGACAGCTACCTACGCACACAATTTTAACAAAATGCATCCATCCGAAGTCAAGTTTTGAGCAGAAACCGCTTTTATTGTTTTAATAAAGCAAAATAAACACACAGTTTTACTGTAATACGTGCATCCAAACTCAAGTTATTCACTTGAAACCATATGTCTTTGTTTGGTATCAGTGACCTTGACAGGCCACACATGCAATCCCAAGCAAGCTCTGCAAGTAAGCTAGCTCACTCATGTTTCAATTTTGAATAACAGGTTCCTAAACCATAAGCTGACATCAAGAACACAAAATATCACGCTAGATCTCCAAACAAGCTTGATTTATCCTAATTTTCATTAAGATTTGTCGATGTAAACTATTTTGATGGGCCGGAAACCACCTGTTTGCTGTCTTCCTATTTTTAGGAACATTGACATTGACAAGACTTGAAACGGGTTTTCTACTTTACCAACAGTGACATTGACCTTTTTACCCCGTTCGAACGCCCACAATACAATCCAAAGGTAGGTCTCCGTGCAAGCTTGCTAAAATACCTGTTAGATATTAGCAGATGATCTGATATTAATGTCTATTATACAAGCAATAAGGCTTGCATGTACGCTGTAGTCAGATACACCTTCTGATTATTTCACAACTATTATCAGTATAATCACTCTGATGTTAGTATTTGGAAATGGTTAAATAACACATTTTATTTAATGCGAAGTGATGAAGAAATTGAAAATTATCGAAGAAACAATTCCTGAAATCTCATTTACTTGGCGAAAATATTTACTTTATCACTTTACTGAGAAAAATAATTTATGTTATAACCCCGAAAGCAAACAAATATCCTCCAATAAAATAAGATACATTTGATCCTATTCCAAATCCGTTTTTTTTTAATCGAGAAATTAAAAAAAGAGTTATTGTTATGTTAGAATACCATCTTGTGTGTGGCTTTAAAGGCCTTGGTGCTCAAAAAATAACGTGAACATGTATTTACTCATAATATATCATACACAAATTACGAATAATATCGTTCCGCGACTTTTGTTAAGGATTCTATTACTTTAGAATGCACCCGCGCTACTTCTTGAGTTTAAAATAAAACACGGATTAAATGGGCAAGTTGTCACTAACCGGTTAGTATTTGTTAAATATATTTAAGACGCTTGAGTATTTGCAGGGACATATCGACGGTATTTCCACTTAAACATATGCATTCAGTGCATACATTTTTATATCATCCAATCAGCTGTTGTCCTTCGTCCCACGTGATCATCCATTATTTAACCGTATTGGACGCGAATTCCCGTAAAATCGGTAGAATCTAAATAATGTTTAAACTAAACATAATGTAGATCTTAAAAACACGGTGAAATAAATAATCCAAAAGGTAACACATGATTCAAATATAGTTCTAAATATTCTATGCTTATTTGTAGACAAACACGATATTTACAAATATTTATGTCAATGTCATGACATGAAGTTAGTGCTCGCGCTCTTTCGTGGACTACATGCTGTTATATGTTATGAACGCGGATAAGGCAAACACAAGTCCACGAATATCTTACATGTCGATAACAAAAAGATTATTTAACAGTGTTGTGTACAATTGTGTGATACGTTCGGACACTTTCACAGCTCGTGAATTGGCTCGTCTGATATGGTATGTAAGCTGTGTACTCGTCCAAATATATAACCGTATGGTACGCAGCGCTGTAAAATAACCAAATATTATTATACAATGAATATTCCTTTTGTAAAAATATACATGCATGACAGCTATATTGTATGAATGAAATCGTCACACAAAATATAAACAATGCCAAACCTTTTCAATACAGACCTTTAAAAGGAATTCGAACTTACGCCTACAAAAATGCCTACTTCAATGAAACTTTACTGTATTTAAGTCCCTTCATCGATAGTAAGGATGCGTATGGCGTTACATAATAAACGTTTCATTTGACAAAACGAATGTACTGCTACTACTGTTTTTCCGAGGCCGCACAAGTGCCCACTTGAAAAACATGTTTTTATAAATTAATTCTAAATATTGCTTAGAACGTTTATAAAAACGATATATATGTGTGTCAAGAAACCATTTAATACGTAGTTTCCTACCGATACGAGTATTCTTGACCATAGTAAACCACATTGTTTGTATGTATGCCCCTTTAACGCAGCGAGCGAAAGAAATATATATAAATTATTATATTGTTTTTACATTGAAAATAAATTTATATAAATTTCAGATTGACATCATAAATTCTAAGCTATTTAACTTTATATGCGTGTACATAACTTATTTGACAGTCGGATTGCAGCCAATTTTGACCCCATGGTTATGCTCAAAACGAACTTTTAGAGATGTTTTCACTTTTCAAATCTATTCAGATACAACGTGCGCAGGTGTACTAAACATCGTATCGCGCAATGTACAAAAATCACATTCACTATTGCTCAACGAATGGTTTCCGATAAAAATGTGAACTTGCATATGCAGAGCTTAAGCGAAGCTACATATCGCAGCACGATATTTTCGTAAGCAGCCTAAAGGTGACCCTGCTAACGTCGTCGATAGAAGCGCACAAAAGGTCGAAGACTCAAAAAGCAATATGGAAAAGTTAGATCCCATTCCTGATCTGAATCGTGATGTGAACATCCCAGAGGTAAGCGCAAATACGATCACATCGTTGGGGTATGAAACTTTCGGCGATTACGACAAATGTATTGATAATTGATTTTGTGGATCTACACTCGTCATATAGACAACTTAAATAACATATAACCTCATAATAATAAAAAAAACTTCCAACGCTAAAATAATCTGTTTCCCGATGCCCGTTAAGTCGTACCTTGGCGAGGGGAATACGTATGACCACATAGCTGAAAGCGGTCTGTAACCCAACAGGGCACGTCTGCCGCTTCCTTACGACAAGGGAGGGCAACTCATCGGTAATGTAGATGGTGGGTATTTAACAGCGGTGGACACAACTATTTCCAAGAGTGCATTATTGAACTATTGAACAAAGTACATCAACTTAAATGTTCAACACTAACAAACATTCAAATAAGATACTAATGTATATGTACGGTCTTGATCACAACGTCCTTAAACAGTGTTACATGCATATCCAAACACACACATACACACACGCACGCACACGCACGCACGCACGCACACGCACGCACGCACACGCACACACGCACACACGCACACACACACACAAACACACACACGCACACACACACACACACACACGAGGGTTTTTAATTGTGATAGGTCACATAAGACAAATACCAACTTGTGTTGCAGAAATATACTTTGTTTGCATTTGCTTAAACATTTAATAATTATGATTTTTGTTCAATGGTTCTTGAATGAATACAAAAAAATCACAGTTTATTGTCGATATATTTCACCATGTGTTAACAACGTTGCGACAATTGCACTTGTTTACATTGATCATGAATTTTCGCGTGCGTACAATACTTTGTCTATGTTTGTTTGGCTGATATGTTTTTATATGCTGTATTCATTTCCATTTGTAATTATTATATAAAGCTTATATTTGCTTGAATGACCGGATAATGATTGCTTACAATTATGGTTAATGTAGACTTAAAGTTATTGCTTGGGTTAAGTTCAATATAAAAATATATTGCTTACATTTTTTTGAAGACACATGGCTATTTTTACTGCTTACCTATGTGTTTTTTTATCATATATATCATACGGTATGTTATAAACTATGCGATGTAAGCACTTGCTTGAAAGCGATGATGCGCTTCCTATATTATCACAATAATATATATAGTTGTGTTTTTTTCTTCTATGGAAGTACCTGTTTTCCCAAGATTTTTTGCAATATTTGCTTGTGCATTATTTATTATACAAGAACTTTGCTTTGCTTACATTTACGTGAATGAACAGCAATGTTGTTTCGTTTGTTTTCCTAACGGTTAAAGCAATTAGATTTGCGAGGTTTGCTTTGATCCGATTAGATGTTTAGACTCCAGATATTCAAGAATGTTATAAACTAAGATTTGCCTGCGCTTAGTATTTTCATTTTTTGCTTTCCTAGCATACATACGAAGACGATACTGCATTTAGTGTGCACAGTTTAGAATACAAATAATTTATGTAATTGCATTTGACAAAGAGTAATATACATATTTATTTACTTATTTATATGAAGAGCAGTAGGAAATGTTTATATTAAAGGGTCTCGTTCACATCCACACCTTATGTTGAAAACATCACAATTAGACATAAGGAAACACAATGTTGGTTCGATGAGAGTCACTTATCAAACGATCTTCACAGAAGACTACTGATCTGCAATAGAATAAGTCGTAGATTTGAATTGAAATCATCGGGCCCCTGGATGGCCATTAGCAGAGATGGTTATGCGTTTGGGTTTTTTCTCACTGAATCCTCTTCATCGATAACTGTTCCCATGTCCACAAGCATTTGATTAAAATCTCGTTCGATTTTTCAGAGGGGAAAGTAGAAGAAGAGACAGGAAGCTACTGCATCGGTAAAGTAGGGAACTGCACAGGATGTTGAACAGATGGCAACGCATCAAACGTTTTCATATGATTATTAAATATTCATACTTAGTTTTTATTATTTTGAGTGGATTTATTTATATTAATTATCAACTGAAAAATATGATTATTTATTCAGAATTCAATACATACGTTATACGTGAAAAAATCATGTTTCGAAAAGTTTAGCCTTAGTATGCACATTTGTGTCGCGTTCTGAGAAAACTGGGCAAAATGCCTGTGCGTAAAGTGTCGTACCAGATAAGCCTGTGCAGACCGCACAGGTTAATCAGGGACGACACTTTCGCCCAAATCGGATTTTTGCTAAGAAGAGACATCATTTAAACGAAAAATTCCATAAAAGCGGAAATTGTCGTCCAAGATTAGCCTGTGCGGACTACACAGGCTAATATGTGATGACAATTTACGCACAAGCATTATGCACAGTTTTCTCAGAATATACATTTTTATATTTAAACACAAACAACTGATCTTTTAAGCAATATTTGCTCGCGATGTAAAATACAACACAACGATACCTCTGTACAGTACAAACAATTGCATATGAATAGTTTTTTAATTGCCGTTTGTGGGACTCGAACTCTTCTCACTTACAGATTTATGTCGCTTTGAGCAGCCGATTCCAATAATAAATGCAAACTATACGAAAGAACGTATCAGTGTTTTTTATGCGTTGGGTGAAAGGAACGGCAATCAGTTAGACTTTAACCTATCTATATAAAATTCGGATTAGCTTGGCTCTATTCCCGGTAAACAATGACGGAAACACACGAAGAGTTACGATCTTTAATTATGCGCATTCAGATGCCACGCCGCTTCACAAAAGAGAACAAAGAAAAATTTTGATTTATTAGAATCTACACGTTATTTAATGAAATATGCATAATTGCATAGATATATTTATTTCACAGCGTTACACTTCACGGTATACATCGATAATCTAACTCCAAATTACCAGGTTTGAACGTTTTTTTCCAAGAGTCCTTTCAACATAAAAATACCATCACGTATTCATATTATTACTTTGAACTCCCTTTAGTTTACTAGAACTGCTTGGAGTTGTCTTTATTAGTAACAGTCAAATACACAGAATGGAGCATAATTTAATACTGGTTCGGGGACTTTATATAGTAGTTGTATTTGTTTGTGTACACGTATTATTGCGAATGTTATTAGTGCATTTTAAATATTTCTGTAAAAATATATTATATCTTGTTTCAATAGTGTGTATGTAAACTGATTAGCTATCATTATACAAATATATACTGACTGATTACAGTGGACAATGATTGCATGCATTTCATCCTCGGGCAACTGAAAATCATACACTGCCTTTCCAAAAGATATTCAACGTGTGTAAAGGGACTTTATAATCAAAACGAACTCCACGAGGCAATTAATAAATAAAAATAATATATATTAAAATAATTGTTAAGAATTATACATGTGACGAAAAGTAGTGCGTATTCTGAGACTACAAACCATCCATATTGTTTGTGTGTGTTGACCCATTCATTTCATAATTGTACATTCTATATTTGATATATTTAATAACCATTGTGTTTATCATTTGTTTTGTTACCAAGCCTCATAGCGATATCTGCTGTAATTGTTGTGTGTCACTCCTAAGGGTGCAATTGACAGTCTCTTGGCTTCGACCTTGGCACTTTGGGGTCTGGGTTCGAGTCGCTCGTAAACACCGATAAGGTGAACACTCGAAATCACGTCAAACAAATCCAACACCATTTCACATATTTTGTTTTGCTATTTGAACATTAAACATATTTTCAATTTTACTATAGAATTACTGACCGTTGACAATAGAGTACAGACATGGCATCTACAAAGTGATCTTATTATAAATATTCTAAATTATTATCAACAATAGTGTAAACATTAATAATAACTAAAGGGCACATAGTAACATGCTCGAAAGATTAAAATTCCTTAAGATATAAACAGCAAACCGTTTGCACTAATGTTTAACCAGTTTTGGTAAAAAGTGAAATATCAGTATCATTGTTCATTTATATGTTTTACTCATGATGTTTCACCCGCATTGAGAATGACCGTTATTCACCTGTTTCTTGAGAAACTAATTTGATACATATGACCATGTGCCGGACTTATTTAGACAGCGCCAACGTTTCGCAGTGTTTTCTTATAAATATACTTATCATCCGTTTAAAACACACGTACATAGTATTTTAGTCAAAATAAAATTGAAGACTTTGTTATGGTTTTGTTTCTTGAAACATATGTCGAATTAGCAAAAACGGTTTCTTTTATAAAGCTTATTTCTTGCGAATTAATGATATGAAAGCATGTACAATATTACATCTATGTCAATCAAATACAATTTACCAACGAAATACTCGATTTATTGTTTTTCATAATGCCTTGTAATGACTCGCCTAACAAAAATTAGTTAATTTTGTTCTGGGGCGCTCAATGTAATTTATAAACAAATATCGGCGCGATTTCCAGGACTTCAATTGGTTTATTATGTTTGAAATCATTTTTATCAGTAACAAGTTTGTTTGCTTTATTGTGTTTTGTTAATATTAATGTATATGTATGGAAATAGTTCTGTTACACGCGTGCATTTGATAATACTCCAATGTATTATTTTCTGCTTCTGAATACAGTTACTATTTTACTTATGTCAGTATACGTATAACTAGCAAACGTCACACATATAAAGACAATTTAAAAATGGGGTTTAAAAGCTTTAGAAATGTCTTTAACGACATGCCCATCGCGATGCCTATTACATTCTTGTGACAGTTAACGTAGACCAAGCTGTTATGTTAAGAGCACGGGCTTTATATTATATTATATTTTGTTGCACTGAGACCGCTGATCTGGCAAATGGCACCATGCAACAGTACTTTCTGCAAACCACAGTGCAAACGTCGTTTACATACAGTTTCGCCCATCATCCATTAAAGTATTCTGTGAAGGTCAAAGCCATAGGGTCAAACGTAGTTATTCTTAAAACAACATTAAATACAAATCATATGCCTACGTCTTTCGTCGAAACAAATTTTGTTTTGACCAAACGTAACAATAATGAATTCCATAAATATTATTATTAAAGGAATTCTTGATTTTATTTGTGACATTTGTATACGCTCGTTAAACAAATGACCGTATAATGGGAACACCAGCAGTGGGAGAGCGTTTTCGTTCTCGCGTTTATTTTCGTTTTCGCTTTCTTTCGGCTATGCGGGCGGTCGTTCTGGCGAAATATGGAATTCCATAACTAGGACCAAAATCCATAGCCGAATTAAGACAAGATTAAACGTTAATAAAACAATGGAGGTCACAAAGCAACCGTGCGATTACTTCGCGCCAGTTAATACATTTTACCTTTTATACAGAACTGATGTCATATAAAATGTGTTGTTCTGATGTAAGTTTCATCAAGTTTATTATTACACTGTTCTGTGTAATTCCTTCATTCTAGCCATTTCATGGCGTCGTCTTATACGGAAAATTAAAAAGGTACACATGTTTCCCTTCAAAATAGGTAAATCAACCAGGTAATTAAAAAAAGTTTAAGTATATTTTAATTTAGTAATCATAGCAAAGCATTTGATTTATGATTGACCATTAACAAAGTAAAATATAGGGGTGCCGGTCCACTCGTACCTAAGTCTATGTTCATGTTTTGATATGATACGACATTAAAGTCCCAAACAATGCTGTTCATAGTTTTAAATCAACCCATTCATGAAATATTCGTTGAACTATTGGACAGATCGCGACGGGGAACGCTGAATTTGTTGTGGATAAATTGTTCTTGAATTACAATGTCATAAAATGTTTATACACCGTGCAAGCAGGGTCGGAATGTCATTTCGGCACGTCATCGCATCATAGGCTCTCGAGCAAAAGACCTTGGACCGATATGTCTATGCCGGGCCGCTATGACCTACCGGCCCCTTCTTGCCCGCTTAATAATCGCTAATTACAAATTTCCCTACCTCTTTGCAACGGTAAAATCCAACCGTTGAAATGCAAAACCGTTGAAAAGCGCGCCGAACATCAAAATTAAGCCATAGTAAATCACAACACACATACATCCACAAAAAACAAACCTCGTAACATCGTTATTGATTTTTTTTTAATTTATTTTTCACCGTTTGCAAAAGTATTTCAGTCATATCTCGGTAGGTAAACCAACTCACACTTTTTCTGGGATAGCTTTTTTACCAGTACTATATCTACATACTTAGGCCTGTTACTGACAGCTGACATACTTGATTCAGAGGTAGGGGAGAATAGTCTAAAAAGGACTTCATGACTTATCTCCACAAAAGTGCTATGGCTTTGTCGGGCAATATAAATAAAAAGGAAAATAAACGGAATATAAAATGGATTTAATTTCATGTTACTTATGCAATGGATTAATTTTTACAAGTGAAACAGAGTAATAACTGTTTGAAAACAATGAAATGAACAATGAAGAATCAAGATCAAGGTCACTGATACCAGACATATGGTTTTAAGTGAAAACTGTAAATCATTCCACCTCAAGCCTTGACTGCACTGGCCCAGCAGGTGGCCATATCAGATTACAATCTTCCCAGGATTCTGCCCACCTCTCTCGCAGGGTTTAACAGTCCTTCAAGCAGATAAGAAAACGTAACTATGTATAGTATAAGTACAGTACAAGAAGAAGGAGAGAGTTATCTTTATAAAAATGATAATGCAGGGCTGTACACAGTCTTATGAACAGACTAGTGATACCGTTTTGAATATTCGATTCCTTGCGATCTTAAAGTCGTTACGTGTTGGTTAATCAATTGCCAATTGGTTGTATCGTTATTTTTTGTGAAGAATGCTTACGGAAAGGCATGTACGAAATATGGAAATAAATTGTACGTACTCGAGTTTAATACGTTAAAATAATGGACGGTGAGGTGACAATACGAATAATATCAGCCGATTTGAAGATATAAGGTACATTCAAGTATAGCGATATGATTAAGTCAGATAAAACCGGGCGACTTTCCACTATTTCATCATATAGGACATTGCATATTGGCCTGCATTGAATATGTTCCGTCATGAACGGTTATGTACGGTGGCAAAAAGGGGACAGAGGAAATATTGTTTTGAGCGGTCTCTATGACGTGCGCACGCGATAGCTATGACGTGTGATCATGATAGCTATGACGTGCGCACGCTTCATCATTAAAACTCATTATCTCCACGAATGGCACTTTTATGATCTCACTTTTCGAGAATTAAACTGTGCCTTAATATCTATATATAAGCAAATGTTCACAGAAACGTAGACAATATGCAAAAAAAAATTTAAAGACAAAGTTATCTATATAAGATAACATTAGCACATTTGAAAAACATATTGATATGCTGGATGTGATGCGAACCAGAATGAAAGTTGTGAATGCCTCACACTTTAGTATTAAGATAAAAGAAGATGAAACACAAGATATNGCTCCTATGTGTTTTGGCATTGCGACAAATAAAATGTAGGTAATTGATCAAATTTATATAATATATCAATACTACTAAACGTTATCATCCGTCAAAAGTGCTTTAATCAAATTCAAGATAAAAGTTTTTTGGCGATCAGCAATTGATTAATAATAAACTGCATACAAAAAAAACTTGTATCTTATGAATAATCAAATTAATTGGCGTTGTATTTCATTGTTTAAACACGTTCCTTACCTGTTAACTCTATTTAGTTTTTTAAAGTCGTCATTTAATGCTTTAAATTTATAAATGTAAACACTGGATAAAAGTACTAAAAACTAGAATTTAAGAAAGATGTTTTTTTTAATAAACCGACCTGGCCGCGAATTAAAGAAACAAGCGCATTAACCACTCTGCCATCTGCGTTGTTGCATTATTACATGCATTTTAACATTTATGTAAGTTGTATCCATGTATTGTAACAAAATACAACAAAAACAGCAGAAACACTATAAAATGAAAAAAAACTACAGTTAATAATTTAATCATTTTTTAATGATGATCACTCAGAAACAAAAACGAGTTTTATTTTCAGTGTGAGTCTATTTGATTCGTGTTATTTTTCTCCCTAAAGTACAATGTTCTTTTATTTTATGAATATGTGAAAACAAAGTCTGAAAATTGTCGTTTCGACACTCTGTAAACGATTCCATTTTAAACATAGTGTTCTGTCAAATTATTTGTTTGCAAGAGGGTCGCTTTAACGATTGACTCAAGCAGGTAGAACCGGTACTTGAATGAAGTTAATTTACTATATTACGCATACTCCATTCATGATATAATTTCACTCTGGCACGGAGATTTCATAAGCGTTATTTATGAGTCTCTTGATTTAATGGCTAAGCATTCGTTTAAATGGAGTTTGTTTCGTGTTTAAACGGTTTTATAGGACAAACTACTTTCGTTAAAGCAATAAGTGAAGATGTGACAAATCACACTTAGCAAGACAAGAGGCGAAACAATAAACAGCACATGTTCGGTGTAGCATCAAATACTTTTACTATAGAAGCTACACAAAAACCATAATAAACCACTACGATCCACGATGACGATATATATACTGTCAACATCTATAATTACATGTTGTGCCAATGTCTTCATTCTTTTCTAACACTACCCTGACAAGTTTCTGACGCTGTACAGCCATCGATCAAGCCAGCCTCTGGTATTTGCACGGACAATGAATAGTAACCGGTCACGGACATCCACAGAAGAAGAGTACAGCTGGATTGACGATCGAAACTGTTTGGACCAAGATGGACAGCAAGCAATTGGCAAACTATTAACTCAACCAAAAGCCCACAAATCCAGTTGACTTTTTTGAATGCTGTTGTTTTTGTTGCTCTCCAACAATGCCCTAACGTTGTATGAACATCATTGTGCTTAGAGAAAGAAAAGGTTGGTCTAAACTGGCTCACTTCAACTTCATTGAAATACTAAACTTCCCCTTAGCCATACATATTTTCGAATCATGATACGGTGGTAATTTTAATTGAACCGGAATGTAAGTAAAGGGAAGGCATCCAAAATCCTTATTTAACATGGAAATACAAAGTAAAACCCTTCAGGAAATAATCACGGTTTACTTATGTCTTTATGTTAATTGTTAAATAGCGCCCATTTGATGTTTCGTATAAATTGCTTTCGTGTTCTTAATTAATTTGAAGTAATATCCATTTATTAGGTAATTTAATGTTTACGACTTTCGAGCTTTGTAGAATACAATACTTCCAGACTGAAGTTTAAATTAGTTCATATCATAAATAAAATGTATTTACCTTAAGACATTCTTCAATTTGTAATATTTTACTGAAACCACATATTTTGTTAACAGGCTTGCAACCTTCACGCAGAGATTTTACTAATTCAGACTTTTGATCACCTGATTCTGTGACAATTAAAAACCAACTAGTTAAGATCGATTCTTATTATTTATAGTGTAAACAATCATAATTTCAGTTGAAACACTTACGGATTTTCAATAACCTCAAGTCAACACACTGGTAATAATTCATTATTTGACAATATTTAACTTGTAATTGCAGAGGTTGCCGCTAGGGAGTTAACCACAGAGATAATTTAAATTCGACAGAATTCAAACAGTATATAACGTGTTTGCTGAAAAAGAAACATCATATCAACCGGTTCTTACGAAATATTAAATTCTTGGCATACAACAAAGAAACAATTGTATAAAATATCAATTACTATTTTATTTAAAAAAAAACTCGCATCGTATAACGTATACATGCTGAATTCAAAGTTCAAATAAATAAGGAATAGACAAATGGAAGTAAGTGTAATCAGTATACGTATTTTTTAATAGTCTTACAGTCATTGGGTCATTGAAACCTCTTGCGCGTTAGGCATAACTACTTTTCCGCGGCGAATTAACCAACAACGTCAAACGGTGCGCAGGGTGTGGTTTTCAGCTGGATTTCAATCTCATCTACGAGATTTTTCAAAACCTGCAATCCGTCAATTGCGAACAGATGCGTGTTTTTCGGATAGGACACGTATGCGGTTAGTTCATCCATGCCATCCTGAGTTTGAGGCCCAATCATTAACCCGAAGACATCCGCCTTGTTTTGAAGATTTGCCGCTGCCGCTATTGCGCTTCCACCGCAGTTCGACTGTCCGTCCGTTATAATGAGCACTTCCTGTTTGACATCACCCGAAGTATGCATGCCTAAAGTTGTGAGAAATATGAGTTTTCAAATTTGGAGTCAGTCGCTTATGTTAACACAATCAGTGTAGCCGTTCATCATTTAATTTACGAACTGCGATAGCTTCCACACTTGCTTTTATAATTAAAAAAATAATTAGTAATTTTACTACAAATTCTGCAATAATGTAAAGTTTACGAGCATGATAATTATTTAGAAAACCCCACAATCACTCTTTTTAAAGGTGAATACATATTTTAAAAATATATTCAGCGTCATTTATAATTGCTATGAACACCAACCAATGTTTAATTAAGGGCGCAAATCGCGCTCCATACATCGTACGACGATACATCGTACATCGTACGAGACTTTCTGTTCAGAATAAGCAAAAACAATGTTTACTGCGTATCTAAGGTGTGTGTGGATGTTTCGATATATTAGTAAAAATTTGTGAAACCTTATCTTTTAGCTTTGCCTTTATGCAACCATTTAATTCAGACTCTTACAACGACCATATAAGTTTATATTCTGGTGACATTTTGGGTAGTTTGTGCTGCGTTTTGAAATACACAACATATCGATGTATAACATCCTTATATAACTATCTGCTAACTGTTACTTTTTGGGTGTAGAATGTTTATGTTAAGCTTTGAAATATAAGTGTGATAAGATCTTATATCACTGCTTGGAACTGTGATATTGTTATGATAAGAATGCTAAATAACATAGATTACCAAAGAAAGTGTGTAATCACTCGTTATATCACCACTAGAACGGGAGTCGATTAACATATTTTCAATCGAAAGCGAAGACGCATCAATTCATAATACCTTTAGCCGTTGTGAACATGTTGTTATAGGCGTAGTTGAACGCGGTTGCTGTGCACGTGTATCCTCCCGTGTGTGCCATTGACATGACCCCCTGTTGCACGAGGAACGTTGTCGGCTTGTCGTCGAAATCAAATATCTCATTGACGGTTGACGAGTACTGCAGCAGAGCAGCTCTTTGGAATCTGCTCTGAAAAAATAATTAACATAATGTTAACATCGCTATAAATATATCCACGCTCTCAGTTTCATTTTCGTTTTAAGTAACGGTGAATTGTTCTGTTACATACCCTCTGCAAAAATGCCTGTTGTATTGTTAAAAATGTTAATATTTTTATAGTTATATATTGACACATCCAAACTGCTTGAAACCCTAAAAAATTACCTAAAATCATTATTTAAAAAGTTGAATTCATTTCATGGCCTTCCCCGGGTTTCATACCCGGATCCCCAAGAAGAAAATCTAACTCGATTCATTTATATATAATTTAAACTATCTATACTTATTTTGATTGGTGATAACTCATAAGCCAAAAATGTTGTTTGTTTCTCCTAGCATCGTCAACAAATATGCTATGTAGGTCGGCTATTTTTCTAAACAAATTACGATTCCCCACTTTTAAAAGATTTGACAAGATATGCCGAAATATTTCAAATCTCTATTTGAAATCCTTGTTATTCATCAAATTTGTATTGGCAGTTAATATATATCGAGTATTATCGAATAAGCAAAATATGTAGCAAACTTTATAGCAAATTTAGTGAATATCATCGAATACAGACTGAACGATCCAAAATTCAATCTGGAATACTAAAACATAAGTAAAGTGTCGGAATAAAACACTTGGGTCGGTCGCGTTAGTGGAAGCAAGCAACTTTTTTACGCCTAAATATAACAATATGATATTGAAGTCATGATTATTAATTCGTTTTTAATTAAAGTAATGTATTGTCATCCTTAATAATTCTTTCTTGTTAACGATTTTGGCGCATGCGGATGAATTATTTATGCCACCTGCTCATACGATTGCCTTGAAAAAGTGTTTTTGCAACGGTAATGTTGTCAATCCGTCAGGTCTCATTAGGTTTCATTTGTCAAGTTGAAGAAGCGGATTAGCCGGTGCATGCGAATACTTGAACGACATGGAAACATCACAGGTAGGTTTCGAATTATCGACATAAATGTAAGGCTTACATTGAAAGGGTCGGGTACCGGGCACAGCATGCCAAGGAGTCGCGACAGCTGCGTCTTGGCGGTGGCGAAACCATCGGATGGAATACTTCCGGACGAGTCCACTATGATCAGCAAATCGCGGAGGTTTCCGAAACATTCTCCGTTCTTGAGATGGGTTGTCGTCATGAATTTGCTGACCATAGCCCCTGCCGTTGATTGGACCGTAGGTTTCTGGGTTGTGGGGAGACATTTAATTCCCATGAGTCTATAAGAAACTATGCCTACGTTTGGAGCGAAATATATTCGCAGGCATAAGAAAAGAAGAGGATTGAGTTATCTAGAACGACGAACATGACGATGTGAGTAAAATATATTCATTTTTTTCAGAGTGTTTTAATACTAGGGATGCAAGAGGTTAACCGGTTAACCTACCAAAACGACAAGTTAACCGGTAACATTTTGGGGGCAAAGATTAACATGAAAAAAAAATAGTAGGCTTTTTTCATTGGATAATTCGTACGATTTTACGTTTTTCGCGCGACATACTGACAACTTACGCTGGTGACTAGTTAGAACAACATGCCGCACCAACGACGGTAATGAACAACGTGTCAACAAACATAGCAATAAAGCAATACCTCAATACCTTTGTGGTTACAAACAGGGTGTCCGTTTTGATAATTGGTACTTTTGTATTGTTTAATTCGCGAACATTTAACTAGCGAGCTGCGGGGAGTTGGGGCTATTAGGGAAGAAATCAGTTGAGACAATGGACGGCTTATTTTGATGTTTTGCTAACCAATATCCAACACTGAATGCTCGCGAAAATAATGTGTTTATAAGTAATAATTTTATCTTTTATCAAGATTAGTATTCATTGTTAAAATCGTGTTGAGTTAACGTCGTATTGTTTCTCAGAAATTAATATTATTTTAAGTAATTCACGTCATCAACGATGCCCCCACTACCGTCTGAGGCGATTTTTTTTTTTGATTTTTTTTATGAAACTAATTTAACTTGGAAGGAAGAGAAAACACATGTTTTATATTAAGCGAGTTTGAGTTTACAACATTAAAACTGATGCACTTATGATATGAAGATTGTTGTAGTGATCTTGCATTACCATGTTTCAGGTATAATGAATGCAGTAGGCTGTAGTATGTTAGAGAACATTCAAAGCTGATTCGAAGTCAACTTAAAACCAGTAATAAAGATTTTATATGATTTTTTTAAATATCCATCGTATTTGCCGTCAACACAAGCAAACGTATTTGTTTTTAAAGTTTTCTTCATGTAATACATTATAAAAATACGAACACAGTGCTTTTAAACTGCCATTTTTTACAAAGCGTATTCCAAAAAAAGAAAACGGTGAAAAGTAAACAAATTCTAAATTCTACGCGTATCATTTGTAAAACATGTATACCCTTGGTATTTTAATACTAGTTATGCCAGTTTGAAGCTAAATCTGTCTGGTAAGGTCTAACTCGTTTGTGAACATTTTTAACTTCGCTGTCTCAAACGTCTACAGTAAGTTTTACGTACTTGTTTGTTTCACTTCTTCCATCTCAGCGGGACATGCGATCCCTCCGTTGGTTGGGTAGCGAAGAATCTTTCTTTCTCTCGACATCTGACCGAAACCAAACGGCCCACTCCATTGTGTCCATTCCGATAACAAACAATCGGTCTTTTCGTATAGAAAACCGTTTGTTCCTACGAGGAAACATGTAACAATCCCGATTACAGTAAATGTCGCAAAGTGTGTTTCCATATTTTAATGAGCTAAAATGAACCCAAAATATCACTTTTCTCAGCAAAATATTTGTTAATATTAATTTAAATGCAATTCGTTAGTATAGATCTTTAAAGAAACGCTGACTGCTTTATAAGTTAAGTCCATGCGGAAGTTGTCAAAGACGGGACTTTATTGGTTGAATTTTCAGCCAATCAGAGCTGCGGATCGTTGACGCATACGTGAATTAAAGACGAACACAACAAAATACAGGTGGTAAGTGTTTACTAAATGTTTGCAGTAAGAGCCGCACAGGCATTAGTTTTTAAGTGCTTTACTCGTAAAATTAACCACATATACGCGCAATCGCCATGTTTTACTCAAGGTGTAATATATCATGCAAGTGTGAACGGTCGTAAAATAATTTCGAAACTTGTGTACTTTCATAAGGCAACCGATGATAATGACAATCCCTTTTTAATATTCCATATAATTATGTTATAGAATACGTGTAGAACACGGTGATATATTAGAACGAGTACACAGCTGACATACCATGTTGGACGAATACAATGTGAGTATGGAAACTTTGACATGAAGTTAAGTTAAAAACGTCTTGAATGTTCACAAGGATTCACTTTAGCCACTTCTATCTCGGAAGTGTTATGACCGCTCCAAAATGTATTTGTATGGAAACAATTATATGTGCTACAGTATCAACACATTAAAAATAATGTTATGGGGGTATTGTGCTTACAATTCAATGTTCAGTTTGACTGCTTCCCGCATTGGTTGATATTGACTGCTTCCCGCATTGGTTGATATAATAAACGATATTCTCTGTCTAAAAGTGACAATATGTTGCAGCACATTCGACCCACATACAATCCCTTTTTTCACCCGTATGTTTTGTCTGTTAGGCACGTTTCTACGATATTCTTATATTTTCGAATGAGCGTGACCCTTTTCTGTTGCACATCAGTTCTATATCAGATAAAGCAGGTTTACACTTAAACCACTATATTTAAATCTTTCTAATCCAAGATGTTCAAAAAAGGTTCAGCGGCTATTCAGAATATTTACGAGCCACTTCACAATCTGTCACGTCGAAAACAGATCCCCAATGGTTAATGGTTTAATAAATCAATTTTGGACTTGACGATAAAAATGTTGAAGTAAGCAAAACTGCTAATGTACAACGAAAACCTATTATCTGAAACGATGCAAGACTTTTATCTGTATTATGGACATTCTTTCACTTCGGCCCTTATGTGTGACCTTTACCCTAAGAGATCTGGACCAGGTTGTTATTTGTAATCAAATAATTTACAAATTGTTGTAAAACGATTTTCATTTGCGGCAAGTTATTTAACAATATTTTTATTAAATAATAAAGTTTCAGTCCGGACCAGATATCAACATGAACGGGCATAGAAATGCACACACAATAGCATTGCTTAATGCTGATAAATTTGCTGTTAACGAAGGAAGTTTCACTATGAGCAATTAAAATTGTTAAAAGGGATTACATAATTGTGTGTTTTATGTATCTCTTAGTCAAACGTTTTTAACCAACATACAAATTTATCATCAAAGGTAATAAAAATAATGAAAAAACAAATATTTTTAGAGTGTTTTCAAGTTGTTTCTTTATTTTAACAAAGTTCCCTATAATTTTACTAAGCATGGTCCAGTTTCAAACTAGACTAAGATATCATTACCGAAAATCTTCTGACCAAGTTTCTCTAAGGATAGACTAAAGATGTGACGTCTAGAATGTTAACAAGCTTTCACTATAGCTGTCAACTGCCCCCGCGCCAGTGCTGTCATGTTTTTTTCAACAGACTTGAACCATTACCGAATTCGGTCCAGATACCATTATAATCATTAGAACACATGTTCTGACCAGGTTTCATGAAGATTTGACTATCATGTGGCTTCTAGAGTGTTTACAAGGTTTTACAAACGTCATATAAGGACAACTGTCCATGTCCCCCCTAGTGGCAATGTTTTTCAACGAACCGGAAGAATTTTCAAACACAGCCAAGATAACATTCGAAAAAGAAATATGACCAAGTTTCATAAGGATTGGATTTCAAGAGTGTTTACAATTTTTAACTATGACCAAAGAAGGAACTAAATTTTGAATTTATGTGCATTGCGTTGGTCGGTTCTTGAAGTGATAAGGCACTCTCCAGTTGGTAGGTATGTTAGAATTCAAATAACAAATTATAAAATTTAAAAGAATAAGACATAAGACATAAGACATGTTTATTTAGTAATATAGGCCACCGGCCCAAAATACAGCATTTACGAAATATATCAGACAGAGTGATACATAATCATATAATCATACATTTTAGAACATTAAAGCAAAAAAGAAAAAAGTTTCTGAAATGATACACATGATTAAATTGTTAGATAGAGTATTACAACAATATGTCAAGTATGTATGTTTAAAATTTCTTTTCTTCTCACAAGCGACTTATGCAAAAACTTAGCAATCCTTATTATATTATGTTCATCTTTTAAGCATAAGATAGCATAAAACATTTGATGAGATCGGTGTCTTAACCAGTCAGGTTTGAAGAATGTTTGCCTAAATGTTTCGTATTCATTACATTCAAAAAAGAAATGATATTCATCTTCAACTACGCTTATATTATTTTTTACACATAATGGACAAAATCTTAAATGTCTATCTATTGATAAATGTCGACCTTTTTCAATCATGAGATCATGCGCTGAGCAACGAAAACTTGACAAAGTTTTCCTTAAAACAAAAGACAAATTTATATTCAGATATGGTTCACAGTACAAATCAGTTTAAAAAAATCTATAATGCAATGCTTTAGGAGAATTATCAATTTTTGATTTCCATACTTGAAAATAACAATCTTGTAATCGTGTTTTGAACAGATGTATAAAATTGTCTTCATGCCCAACACCTTGAGCAAACCAAACATAACCAAATCCATAACTAAATAGTAATTCTCTGATATGACTAGCCCATGTCCTTCTACCTGCATCATCTAAATCTTTTAACATTTTATAACACTGGTTCGGGTATCTATGATTTTCCATACGGGTGATTTTCAACCAGAACTTGATGCAATTTGACATATATGTTATACATAAAGGAAGTCTACCACATTCTCCTAAAGCTAAGATATCAGGTGTGTTTTGCGGTAAATTACAATATTGTTTACAAAATTGTATTTGTACTTTTTCAATTTTATCTACATATGAATAGCCCCATATTTCGGACCCGTAACAAAGTATAGGTTTAATCATGGCATCAAAAACTTTAAAAATATCTACAGAACTTAAATGACCAAATTTACGTTGATATCGAAATATACAAGCAATTGATTTTATACTTTGCAATGCTAACATTTCTTGAGTTTTTGACCAAAGAAGTTTTGGCGTTAAATAAACACCAAGATATTTATAAGATGAGACAATATCAATGTTTTCTCCACAATATGTCCATTTTTCAATTTGTTTAACAACACCGCCATTTCTAAATACGATGATTTTTGTTTTATCAAGATTGATTTTCATATCAACAGATTTACAGAATGTTTCAATTAAATTAATTTGCCTTTGCAGACGTATGATGGTATCAGAGAAACTGGAAACATCGTCAGCAAACATTAAAGCAATTAACTCATTTATATCTTCAGAGACATATATACCATGATCACATTTTGAGTGCAGATATGTAACTAAGTCATTTATNAGGGCTCGAACCACTGACCCCTGGATTCCTGGAGTAAAAAGCTACCCGCTTAGACCACTCGACCATCCACGCTCGTATTTGTGACGAATGTATTTTTTTAGCTACATAAGCAATCCTCGTAGTTTCCCAAAATATCGTTTCGCGTCGTGCAACGCTTTCTCTGTTGAACGGCCCCTTCAACGATAAACGTATGCATGTAAATAAAACTGGTTGATTATGTGTTAAATAACACTGCATGAACCATAGTGGAGGTCGTCAACATCAGTCCCATTAACGTTTGTTAACAGTGAAAACCACGTATCCGTGCAATCATAATTCTTTGTCGACATTTTAATAGGATCGTACACACGCCGGGTATGCGGATACTTTGATGACGGATGGCACTTCGATGACCGAGAACAACAAAAGCCACGCGCGAGAGGCGAATTCTTCAGCTTTTTTGCATTTATGTTCTGTTAATTTGGTTTTTAGACACGGAACATTGTTAAGGTAATTAATGGTATAGCACTTCGTATTGCGAAAAAGAAATTCGCGAAAAAAAACGATGAATTATAAAAGAAAAATGGTAAAATGCCATCGATAATCAGCATGAATTGGATGATACGAACATATTTTAACAAAATAAATGTACTTGGATATAAATCAAGAACGTAAGAACTATTCGAAATAAAAAATCATTATGTCCATTAATGTTACAACATGTTACATTTTAGTTTATTAACGTATTTGAGGAAATTCAAATGTTTTAAGAGTCGCATGCACATTTTTCGTTTACCGATCATCACAATTACGATGGCACTTTCATTCCCGATTACTGGACACTTTTTCCAGATATAACACACTCTTTTTAGTGAATCAAAAATGCAGAAATCGCTGTGGAATACTTTTAAAGTAAGCAGGCAATACATAAAAATGTATGTACTTACGTTAATTAAAAACGAATTACTGAAACATTTTCAAATCCCTTTGGAATATTATTATGATTTTGTATAAATGTGAAAGATAAATGTGAAACACATTTGATATGTCTGATGAGTACAGTTTATATAACCATATATTTTCCAGTTTTCGAGTCACCCGACCGCCGGATCTACGCATAGTACACGAGCTTAAACATTTTTAAATTACGTTCTTTCTAGCGAAACGGTTGATCTAAAGCATGTATCTGTATGTCCTAATGAAGGTACTACGGCCATTTACTTATACATTAGATAGCATGTCACGAATAATCACTGTGCTGAAACTGCCTCTCAGTGATTAATATCAGCATGATATTATCGATTTTATTGGGATAAGGTTTAAATCTAACTTAGCACGATTGTTTTGTTTCTGCTTTTTTTCATTTTGTATTTATTTTCAAAACAAGAAGTGACAATCATGAAGACACATGTATACCACATGCTTAATTCTCAATCGTTTTTTTCATCAGTGTGTATATACTTGTTAGTGTACTTAATTAATAAATGCGCATTTGTATGCAAGTAGCGATAGTTTTTGGTAGGGTGACATTCAGAGCTTTTAGAAACAGGGACCTGGACACCATGTTACAACAAGCCATGTCATATACCAAAATGATCGGGGTACATTGAAGTTTATCAGTCCAACGGCATAAATTGGCATAAATCGTGGCGAGCTGAAAAATCCAAGATGGCGGCCAAGATGGCCGTCATTTCTTTTAGTATTGGGTAATGATAAGAAGATGGTCATATTTTTCACGTACATTTGATACAATTAAATTGCGTGTGAATATTGTTCTTGTCTTGAATACTCAAGAAAATAATGCATGAAGGTTGTCACTGACAGTCAGGGTCAAGGTCATATGTAATGTCAAAGGTCAAAAATAATGAAAAAATACCGTTCATTCCATGTATCTTTCTGTTTGTTTTGAATTTAGTTGATAATACTTAACCAGATTATATTTCAAAGTGAATTTAAATAACTTTACTCTAATACCATGAATAGATTTTGCAGTTATGTTGCTATGGAAACCTGATAAATAACTTCCAATATGGCCGCCAGGCATACAGGAAAATGTGAAAAATACAAAAAAACATGATTACTTGATAAGAGTTGACACAAATTTTATTCTGATTGATAGTAGGGTCAATATACACTTTGACGCCCAAAAACTGCTACAAAAGGTATTTTTACTGATCCTGGTAGGGTGGAAGGCCTTTAAAACATATCAAAAGTTTACCACAATCGGACCCCCGGAAAGTTTTTTTTTTCAAAATGGCCGCCAAGACCTATTAGTGATCATAACTATGTAACTATCCAATCAAATTTGATGAATTCGGTTTCTATACCTAAGTTTCAATGTGCAAAGAATAAACACTGAGCATTAGACATTGTTTAAGTTTAATATAGTACACACAAATCCAACATGACGTCAAAAATGGCCGCCAAGATGGCCGCCAAACCCTATTTATGAACAATTTAACTATCCACTCAAATTTAATGAACTTGGTATCTATACCCAGGTTTCAGGGAGCAAAGAACAAATTACTATCAACAGACAAAGTGTAGGTTAATTATGTTACAAAGAAATCTAACATGGCGTCCAAAACGGACGCCAAGATGGCGCCCAAAACCTATTTATGGTAATAACTATGTTACTATCCACTCAAATTTGACGATTTTGGTGTCTATACATTGGTTTCAGGGGGCAAAGAACACATTTAGATCATCAGACATTGTTTAAGTTTATTTTATTTCACACAAATCCAAGACAGCGTCCATAATGGCCGCAAAGATGGCCGCCAAAACCTATTTATGATCAGAAAATATAACTATGTAACTATACACTCAAATTTGATGAATTTGGTGTCTAAACCCAGGTTTCAGGGAGAAAAGAACACATTATATATCATCAGACAAAATGTTAGCTAATTATGTTACACAGAAATCCAACACGGCGTCCAAAATGGTCATCAACACAAACGAAGGACCACAAGTCCATAATTTGTTACTCAAACGTTATGGTTGTTATGTAAAACGTCATAGTTTAGGAGACAAGGAACACTTTAATCAAATTTAGGTTGTCACTGTGCAGTTGAATAATCATAAAATCCACTTTACGACATTTGGAAGAGAGAATGAACTTGAATATGACTTCATGGTAGGATCAGGTTTTACTAACTCCTGTAGACTTCATTTGTTTTCGTTGCTGAAAATCATTGAAGATAAATTACAGCCTGAATAAGCATGAGTTCTTTCAAAAGGTGAATATTATACTTTTTGTGTTCCTTTGACTATTTATTTACATCAGAGCGGAAGTAGATGGTCTTATTGTCCCTTTCGGAGTAATGCAGGATCAAGATGAGCAAATCTGTATCCTCGCCCACCAACGTTGTGGTGCTACGACGGGATCGTTATACTGTTGCTTTAACAATTTCAACGTCTGCATCCCCTGAAGACAGAACAACATAGCATCCCATTATAGTCAGAGTTGTGCTGATCAGATCAATCATGTCGGCCTTGTTTCTGTCACGAGACAAAACGTCTTCCTTTTTTACATGAGCATTCTGTTTCTTTGCTTTCAAAATATGATTCACCTATGTTTCATCGTCTCAGGTGCGTGTTATCTTTGTTATAATGACCGTCTTCTAGCCATCGAACCCCACTGTCGCTTGTCCATAATGCCTTTCTCTGAATCTACATAAGACTCGGTAATTGCGGTATATGAGTCGCCTTTCTCCATGGTCAACGATGCAGCAAAGCATCTATTTCATGAATACAGTTCGTCACAGCCTCATATGATGTGTATACAGCATACTCTCAAATTGCCTGAGCGATCTGAGGCTTATCTGCTGTACAAAGTATGTTCTTGGCTTCAAAGAAGGCAGCAGGATGGGAGCTCAGTTCATAAGACAATACGACTGCAAGGGAAGGATCTCCAGATTTTGACACCACCAGAAAACGCTGGAACAGAAGAGCAGGATCAAAAGCACGGTCAGAAGCGATCTTAACAGCCAAGCTATTCCCAAGAGATTTGGCTCTGTATTTTCTCGTGAATTTATAAGCAAAGACCGACTTTCCTATGATATCGCTTATGATCGTTTTTCCCAACCGCCTCAATTGCATGAAAATTTACAGTGTATGGTGAGCAGGTTATAATCTGTGTCTGCATTTTCTCTAGATCAGAAGAATCCCCTTTGATGCACGCCTCAGTTGAGTCTTTGTGTTGTGGACTTGTAGTATAGGTCAGGTCTGTGAAATCCTGCATCGCACTGTTGTGCTCGGATGTTGCAGATAGGGTCCAAGAGGTTTGCATTTCCTCGGTCATTCCACTACCGCGAGATGGAGTACATGTGCTCTATAAAAACATCATCAATGTTTGCTCAATGACAAGATCACGTCCTAGCCCAGCCCAGCACTGATGGCTCCTACGAACAACGTGAAAACCAATACCGAACTTTAGATAAACGCCTGGGTGCGTTTCCTCTTAGTTTCTTATTTGCTGCAGATACATGAAGTTATAAGCAGATTGCAGGTTATGTACCCAGCTGCAGCAAAGATGGATAGCAACTCGGGCACTGCCTGCTAATGCCTCAGCAAACACCCAGTACCATAGGCTTTAATCAACACCATTGAATTGTCAATCATAAGCTGATAATGCAGCCATACTATGCTTGTCTTTGTGGTCTGGGCAAGTTCGTGTTTCTTCTTCTCTGTAGCCCTCTCGAGTTTGATCAAAATCGCATAATGTGTATCATCTGCTAGCGTCGTTTTGTCCCTCAGAAGGGAAGAGTACAAATCCTTGGAATCATCCAGCTGTATCTGAATGTCTGGATCTTCCTGGGTCATTTCGCTGTAAACAAGAAGATGGCCCCGTGACTCTGGACAGTTTTTCGTGTCACAATTGCATTTTCTCCATTTTTCAACTATTTTGTGGCGCATCAATGATGATTCCGGCAGCCTTCCAATACAAGGGCTGGTCAAACGTTACAATGGTGTGAAGGTTGTGGCAAGGTTGCAAAATAAGGCGTATATTGACAGAATGCACGCTTTGTCCCCATTGAACATATTAATCATAGGCAAGAACTTGACTTACAGCAGCCCAGGGTACTGGCTTTTCTGATGCAAGATAAGCATCATTCCCTGCCAATTCAGTGTTACCAGAAGCTGAAAAATATCGATCCTCTTGTAAAAATCCAGAAATCACGGCAGGTCCAAACTATGGCGTTTCACATAACAAGCATCACGTCAAAAGTAATGGACGTGTGGTCCTTCGTATTGTGTCGTTGGACGCCATGTGAGATTTCTGGGTAACATAATACACTTAAACTATGTCTGACAATCTAAATGTGTTCTTTGCCCCTCGAAACCTCGGTATAGACACAAAAATCATCAAATGTACGGGGATAGTTACATAGTTATGATCATTAATGGGTTTTGGTGGCAATCTTGACGGCCATTTCGGACGCCATGTTGGATTTGTGTGAAATATAATAAACTTAAACAATATCTGATGATCTTAATGTGTTCTTTGCCCCTTGAAACCTATGTATAGCCACCAAAATAATCAAATTTGAGCGGATATTTACATAGTTATGATCATTAATAGGTTTTTGCGGCCATGTTGGCCGTCTTGGCGGCCATTTCAGACGCGATGTTGGATTTGTGTGAACTATTGAACACTTAAATATGTGTGATGATCTTTATGTGTTATTCGCCCCTTAAAACCTAGGAATAGACACCAAATTCATAATATTTGAGTGGATAGTAACATAGTTATGATCATTAATAGGTTTTGGTGGCGATCTTGGCGGCCATTATTGACACCATGTTGGATTTGTATGTAATATGATAAACTTAAACAGTGTCTGATGATCTTAATGTGTTCTTTGCCCCTTGAAACCTATGTATAGCCACCAAACTAATCAAATTTGAGCGGATATTTACATAGTAATGATCATTAAAAGTTTTTGGCGGCCATCTTGGCGGTCATCCAGGCGGCCATTTTAGACGCGATGTTGGATTTGTGTGAACTGTATTAAACTTAAACATGTGTTATGATATTTATGTGTTATTTGCCCCTTTAAACTTAGGTATAGACACCAAATTCATAATATTTGAGTGGATAGTTACATATTTATGATCATTAATAGGTTTTGGTGGCCATCTTGTCGGCCATTGTTGACGCCATGTTGGATTTGTGTGTAATATAATAAACTCAAACAAAGGCTGATGCTCTAAATGTGTTCTTTGCCACTTAAAACCTATGTAAAGCCACCAAAATAATCAAATTTGAGTGGATATTTACATAGTTATGATCATTAATACACGTAGGTTTTGCCGGCCATCTTGGCGGTTATCTTGTCGGTCATCTTGGCGGCTATTTTAAACGCGATGTTGGATTTGTGTGAACTATATTAAACTTATACTTGTGTGATGATCTTTATGTGTTATTTGCCCCTTAAAAATTATGTATAGACACCAAATTCATAATATTTTAGTGGATAGTTACATATTTATGATCATTAATAGGTTTTGGTGGCCAGCTTGGCGGCCATTGTTGACGCCATGTTGGATTTGTGTGTAATATTATAAACTTAAAAAAATGTCTGATAATCTCCATGGGTTCTTTGCCCCTTGAAACCTATGTATAGCCATCAAAATAATCAAATTTGATTGGATATTTACATAGTTATGATCATTAAAAGTTTTTTGCGGCCATCTTGGCGGTTATCTTGTCGGCCATCTTGGCGGCCATTTTAGACGCAATGTTGGATTTGTGTGAACTATTTTAAACTTAAACATGTGTGATGATCTTTATGTGTTATTTTCCCCTTAAAATTTATGTATAGATTCCAAATTCACAATATTTGAGTGGATAGTTACATAGTTATGATCATTATTAGGTTTTGGTGTCCATCTGGGCGGCAATTGTTGACGCCATGTTGGATTTGTGTGTAATATAATAAACTTAAACAATGCCTGATGATATTAAATAGTTCTTTGTCCCTTGAAACTTATGTATAGCCACAAAAATAATCAAATTGGAGTGGATATTTACATAGCTATGATCATTAATATGTTTTGGCGGCCACTTTCCAATGTAATAATCACATCGCCGTCATTTTGAAAGACATACATTTCGTTTCCATGGGAACGAAATTGTTGGTCTGTTTGCATAAACATACAGTACAGTCAATGCCCTTTAGTTTGATACAAAATTACCTTGAATACCTTGTATATATTTTGCAAAAAAGTTAAAATATGTGGTTAGATNTGTTCAATATCATCAACTATATTATAAAAAATTGAATGTTTCTTTAAGCATGGGGTTTTGATCAACTTTGCTTTGTACTTAAAATACTGTTTTCAAAACAACTTAGGATAACCAAAATTGCTCAGTAAACAAAGTATAGCTCCAGTCTCACAAATTGTCAGTTAATTGTTTATTCGAAGTTTCTCGCGATACAAATGGGGTAAGGTGACGTATAAGCGACACTTATACTGCCTTGCTATAAAAGCTAGCTCATATAGCAGGGCAGTATAATTGTCGCTTATACGTCACCCTACTACACAGATATCACATCTGCACCTTATAAGGTTAAATCAAGCATCGCATTTCATGATTAAGTCTGGTTGCCATGGCAACCGAAAGGAAAAACGTCTTTTTTGAAATCGCAAGGCATAGAGTTTAGATATTTGGCACTTAACATCGTCTGTTGAACCTCTACAAAGATTGTTCAAATTATGTCCCGGGGGTCAAAATCGCCACACCCAGAGCGAAATGTGTTTTCCTTATATGTTTTTAGTGAAAACTTGATAAAATCTTTTCCTCAATGTTTCATTTTGGCATAAAACGTCATATAGTGGACCCCTACCAACATTGTTTCAATTTGGCGGCAATCACCATTTGTGTTTTTGAAAACCTGGTGAAGACCTGGTGAACAGATGTTCTTTGTAATTCGCTATGCGTTACGCTACTTTAAAGCACTGCTCAGTACGGCGGTGACCTGGTGAAGAGCTCTTCATTTTAATTTAAAACCCTGTCGAACACCCAGTGCACAGTTATGCATTAAGCTACTTAATGCATACACTGCTCAATACGGCGCTAATCACAATTTTCTTATTTGAATACCTGGCGAAGACCTGGTGAAGAGCTCTTCATTTTAATTTTAAACCCTATCGAACACCCAGTGCACATCTATGCGTTACGCTACTTGAGAGCACTGCTCAATACGGCGGTAATCACCTTTTTTTGAATACCTGGTGAACACCTGGTGAAGAGCCCTTTATTGTAATTTTAAACGTATCGAACACCTAGTGCATAGCTTGCATTATGATGCTTGAAACTCCGTTTTGTTTACGGCCGCAAACAACATTTCATCATTCGAATAACTGGCGAAGATCTGGTGAATGTGCATTATAACCAGGTACCAACTATTTTGGAACATTTGTGNAATATCACAAAAAAAAAAAGAAAAAAAAAATCATGGATAAGAAGACAAGCATCTACGATGCTTATTTGAGTTCTGTTCCATGCTGGAGTTACTTGAAAAGAAAATGCAATATGGATCAGGTAGTTAAGGATGCTATTGTAAGATCCTCATTTTTTCATGTCGTTCTTTTACGGTTGAAATATCTTTATAGAATTCCTTGTATGCCAGTTTGTTGTTATTACACAGTTTAATGATCTCGATGAATTTTCACTACGTTTACAGTAAGTAATTCTAAACCATTAATATATGAAAAAGAAGGAAGTTCATGTTGTCACACACCTATAAGGGATCTGGGGGAGAGAGATCGATCCGAACATATATGTCTATATGTCAAAGCGTTTTGTTGCTGCAATGAAGCCGTGGACACGCTGAAATAGATAAGTGTTGTATTCAAGTGATAGCCGATCATCGCCAAATAGTAGATTGTTTAAAGTCAATGGACACGGCAGATTTGAAAGGAAGGAATTGCGTATGTTATCAAAATTTGGGCACTGCAATAAGTAGTGGGATGGCGTTTCTTCTGCACCACATGAGCAAAGAGGACTATTAATGATGTTTCTACGGTGTAACTCATAGTTCAATGTGCTGCAACCTAGACGTAGACGGCAGTGGTTGATCTGCGATTTTCGAGAGCCGATATTGTAATAAATAGCCGATCGTGTACGTTGCCTGTCTGTGAGTACATGTTTGAATGCAGTTGCCGTAGTGGCGTTTCGTGTGGGCGTTGGACGAGAATTCCATAACCGGATAGTTGAGGGTAGAAATGAAGACCCGTACAACCGAGTCTTCGTGAAGATTGTTGGAATATCGTTAATTCTACGAAGCGAGTAGGTGCGATCATAATGCACGAGTATCAGGTTGGAAAGCTATGGTGGAGTTAGGTTATTTTTCATTTTAAAAAAGAAGAAGGAGCTTATGATTTTTTTTTCTGTCGGCTTGGGATTCCCATTTAAGATTCGTCAGGAGACAGTCAATGCTACATAATTTGGTAACGCCTGTTACGATCCCTGCAGTCTCGTTTTGGACAGCTTCAACAACAACTGTTTTACTTGTGTTGTGCGGATGGGGTAGAACGTATCCAGGCATATGCCTTCACTGTTTGTATATTTATATCTTCAGAGGCTGTAAGCATTTGAGCGATTGTATGATATGCTAGTGAAATATGTTTAAGACAATTCTTATACAATATTCAATGTAGCATTTCGGACCAAAACTTAAGACTGATTCTTGATATGACGACAGCATGCCGAGTATGGTTTATAATTAAATCTTGTTTCAGGTTAGGCTACGTTATTGTGATGTTAAGCTGGCTTTTGGTTCAATGAGCTTAACCCCACAATGCGCATTTTATCATAGTTTTAAAGCTGACAGGAACACGAACTTCTCTCCTGATCATTTTGAAAAGATTTTATTAAATCTGCCTAGTGGTTCAGGAGAAGATATCGTTTGAATAAAATGTTTGCTCACGACTCACGTCTCGGGACGAACGACGCATGCCGCACAAAAGGCGATACCAAAAGCTAAATATGTGCACTAAGTGCACATGCTGAGGTACAGGTACGTGAGCAAGAGTTATGGTTCATAAGCACTGTACATTCTCTCACCTATTAAGTTTCAAGTTGATAACTCTTTTAATTTACATGGTAAGTTCCAAAATAAAAAGTGTAAATACACCAATTAACAAAGTGCAATTATTTCAAAAAATGAAAGCAGGATATCTTTGTCTCTTGTGCTCTGAGAAGCATGTGAGAAGTTAAAAGTTGATACTTCTTTTAGTTTTCAGGAAAGACCCCTGAAAATAAATCCGACGTGCGCCTAAAACCATAATACGTCTAGACAAATTGGATACAGTAGACCTCTCCCTCCACCCAGACACCATTGTTGAGCGCAGATATAACTATAATGTAAATTTCCCCATGCCTTTCAATACTCTCTGATTAGCTTAATATCTCTCATTGCAATATATAATGACTAACAAAAAGCCGGCCTCTGTTGTCCAAATAGTTTTATGAACATTGATGACTATCAATATTGCTGCATTAACAGTAAGAACGGTATTCATCTCTTACATTCATCTAGGAAGAAATGTATATTTATACTACCAAAATATATAATTTAGGACGAATTATTATTACACCGGTGAAATTGATATGGATGAAATATATATTATAACACAACGTTTAAACCATTCCCGCTTACACAAAAACCAAAATGTTAAACCTAACATGGTTTCTTCTACCGATACATTTTAAAATACAAATCTAACACTGTCGAGTTATATAGTATGTCTCGGTTAAATGACCGTGAATATGCGGTTGTTGGTCTGAGTTTACTTTCTCATTCAGTCAGTTTAAATCTTTAGAAGAGTAAAGAACGAAACATTATGTGGCGTAAAAGGCTTGCATGTGTTTTTATATTGGCTACTGTTACAGTAAACGGTAAATATATGCAGTTTTATATAAATATTCATGTGCACATAAATATAACATGTTTAACGCTTATGCTGTTGTGACAATATGGTAGTGTTATCTAAAATCCTTATTCTCTCGTAGATCTGTTAAATTCATGGACAAGTACATGTTAATTTTTTTCAAGCGATACTGATTTTAATTTAAATTTACTAATAAACTAGGGATGGGAACAAATACTGGAAATGATATTCGAATATTTGTTTGTNATAAACTGATATGCGTTATATTGACACTGTAATACATTGTAATATGTTAATGCTGAAAAGAAATAAAACATATGTATACTGATACAATATATTAGACGTTATAATTAATTACAAGTATTATGACTTATCATAAGTTTTAACTATCCACACTGATACAGCTGACACCGACTAAAATCTCAAACAGATATCCGAATACTACTATCCGGAAAATATTCGACAAATAGTAAATATCTGTACGCATAATGGAATATAATAACTCAAAATGTTGATAACATATTATTAACCGTTATTCTACTATTTAGACTTGTAGAACAGTACACAATCAATTTCCGCAACTACGACCAAACTCTGACACACGGTAAAATCATCTTAAAATGTTGTTGTTTATCTCTTTGCAAAAGAGAGCTTTCCCTTCCGCCTGTCCACCAGCGTAACCATTTTACGAATACTTCCATATATGGTTATGGACGGTTGTGGACAATCATGCCTCTCGTAAAAATAGGAAATGTGTGCAGTGCTTTTGGGCATTCATTTCTCCCGCTGCATGATTTCCCCAATCAAAGTATGTACAAACTGATCTTAGTCGGCTTCGTAAAAAACACACAATCTTTGAAATACTTATCGCCCCCCCCCCCGCCGGGGTCAGTCATTCGGATAAAAGCTATAGACTTATCATCTCGACTATTCCCCCGATAATTACATTTTATATCACGTGTGTGAAGCTTTTTGCGGCACGCATTTTAAGGAAAAGAACAGAAACAACCAAAATCTTTCAATCGTTTCGTATGTTTAACGCTTTATACTTGTATCAGTTTCAAACGATGATTTCTTTTAAATGAACACGTAATGTTAGTTTATGTAAATGCTATATGCAGTGTTATTTTGCTCCAAGAACTGCATTGTCCTTCAAACCTTTGACAAAACGTTTAGAAATTATCAATTGGTGAATTCTGATTAATTTGTTTTACATTTGTTATATTTAATGTCACTAAATTGTTACGTTTTGTTAATTAAGCATTAACTTTGCCTTAACTAGCATTAACACCTTAGTGTATCATGACGTTCATTTATTGTTTATTCCTAAAACCAACGTGATTTGCCATTGTTTTGGTGTGTTAACGGACACGCATGTTTTTGTAGTTTTTATCGAGGAATATTAGTTCTTAATTTATACAGATGAATAATATACAAATTCCTGGTAGAACGGCCCACGTGTTCGAGAGCAGCTCATCAATCATCATTTATAATTTATTGGAAAAACTGAGTGCCTCAATGAACGGAATTAAATTTCAAAATATTGCCACCTACTTGATCAACGCGATGATTGTTTTCCACCTTTTGCTACTTAATTGTTTGAAGGATCGTGATCAGAATCATGAATTATTAAAAATGATTTCGTGCGCGCGCTCACCATAACTTGCAAACATATAATTTATCTTTGTCAATCCTAGACAACAATGGCATCAGTACTAAAAAGCCAAATGTGTAATTGTATACGGATACTCAAAATCAGCTCAATCACGGAGACCATAACTTGTATATGTTATCAGCAATATTCAACGCTTGATGTTACACAAATGTATTGTTAAGCATGTGATTTTTAAAGCATACATTTGAGCCTCGCTCAATGAAAAAGGGGTTCAATGCATGTGCGTAAGGTATCGTTCCAGATTAGCCTTTGCAGTCCGCACATGCTACTCAGGGACGACACTTTTCGCCTTAACTAGATTTTCGCTAAGAAGAGACATACTTTTAACCAAAAAAACATAAACGCGAAAAGTGTCGTACCTGATTAGCCTGTACGGACTGCACAGGCTTATCTGGGACGACACTTTACGAAAACGCATTAAACCCCCTTTTCACAGAGCGAGGCTCATTTGAAACGCTCAATTAAATTAAAAAGCAACCGTGCTAATTCTCACATAACATTTAAATAATTTATGACTCTTGGTAACTCCAACTATCAAGTACAATGGTCGTCGTTGTTTTAAAGTTTCATTGGATACGCAATGCGTCATGAAATCTAACTGACTACATGGATAATTAATGTGAAATTGTTCATTATCAACACATGTCTATTCTAAGAGCTTTGAACAGAAAATTGTTATGTGGTTCAAACCCATTGGATCAATATCCACGCAGAGTTGTCGTTTAATGCTCTCACATACACTGTGCATGTAATGTAACCGTCGTGCAAGAGATTGCCCTTGAATGAACCATCGCACAATATACAATACATAATAGTTTGCATCAATGACTTGCAATTTCCGTTAAACAAACATAATTATATGATACAATAAGGAACCATCTCGAACTTCTTTTACCCGACCAATTCCTTGACTATTGGTGCACATCTATTATGTACTAATGCTGTGAAATTGTCTGCGGCCAGGTAAAACTATCAATGTATTTCCAACTTAAAGTTTATCCCACGTTTATGTGTTAGTTTAGTATTAAACTTTCTAAGGTTCGTGTACGATAATGTCTCACGTGTATGTACATTTTTCATTCAACTTTCTAAGGCTATTGCATGTTTAAGTTGATCTCTATTCAACATAATTAGAATATTCCCTGCTGTAATGTTTACATCCCTTGGGATCATCTTAGCTTTGACAAACCAGTTTCGTGGATAGGGATTCGACGTAAACTATGTGGAATAAAAAAAATATGTTGTTGTCAAAGCTTTTTTTTTACTATTCTTTATTAAACATTCACGGAGCACTTGTAAATGTTATTTCTTTGCCATGGTTATGGTCCTTTATTCTCATTGTTAACCTTTTACAATAGATCGATCGCAGCAAAGTCGTATATGGTTAGCACAAAATACTTATTATAACTGTACATGTTATAAACTAAATGCATTTCTTGAATTGAACAGAAATTCGGAATGCAAAGATTGCAAAAAGCTAAATAATTGTATGGTTCATAACTCGAAGATACAAACACTATAAACGGGATGTCTTTTCATATTGGATTAATATGATTTTGCGAAAAGCGAAAATAAATGTTAATACAAATTGTGTTGTGTCCATTTTTTGTATCTGTTAGCCAACTCAACAACACTGCACACTGTTAACTACATGTATTTAAATGTATACTGAAAAACATCCGATTTCCAACATATTGCGATTCAGTTTAAAACGTTCAGCCGATTTAAACCCCAAAAGCATTTCATTGATAAATTCAGGGCGATGGTCTTTTTTTTAATTGTATGTTTAGTGTTTTGTTGATGGCATTATCGTGTATTGTATAGGCAATGTCGTAAAATAAAAACGACTTGTTTATGGTTTGCAATAAGATTTTCTCCTCTCCTTATAATGTTTCTAGTAATGTTACTGCAGCTTTAGTGAACACACACGTTGTATCTGACCGGTAAGAAACATGTGCTCGATTACTCGTACGATGAAACTTTCTAAATGTCGAAAACGGATGAGAAGTGTTACGAGTGTTCTGATTGGTTGATTGACTCCTCTTCAAAACCTATGCCGTACTATAATTTACGCCAGGAAACCGTATTGGACGGTTTATATTTAAAGTGTATCGGACGGTTTGTTATCCACAAAATAAATTGCCCGGTACGGTTTACAGACGCACGAGCGGTTCAAAAGTATGTAAACCGTCCGATACGGTTTATAGACCGTCCGATACGGTTTAGAATAGTTTTGGACCAGTTCGTACACCATAGAAAACATGGGTAGCGTTATCAAACTCTTTATAGCGATGTAACTTATTTATAAGAACATGTTGAATTGCACTTGTGCATATTTTACATTAATATACTACATTCTTATCAATGGCATTCATTGTCATCATAATTATATGATTTTCACTAAATGTCTTTAAAATTAAATCGATTTCATCATACCAGAATAATCAGAAACCCAGCTTCGGTCTACAATAATTTGTTTTTTTTAAAGAGATTAGATAGTGCGACGAGATATTTAATTACAGTTAAAAATCGTTTTTTAACTCTGCTGACAGTGACGACTTAAAAAGGCGGATTGTTTGAATACAGAAAACTATATAAGAATTCATCAAGCTCGCATGTAAAACACCATAAGTTATGTATTACAAAAGTAAACGTTTTTAATTAACGCACTTTGGTATGAACCGATATTCACATGTAGTTACGATAATAAAAGTGGTTGAAACCACGTTGCCTCTCAATAAGTAGCGCTTGCATAACGATTCGAATTAACGTTAAATGAGGTAAATGTAGTGTCACCAATTGCTGTTGAATAATGCTGTTTAGATCCAGTGGGAATACTTAATGTTAATTGATAAAATAAAGTGAGAGTTCATAGTCTAAAGCAAACAAAGGTATTAATTTTGAAATCGTTCCATGAGGGGGTCGTACATCAAAACACAATTGTCCAATGCGTTAACAAATTCTACTGCAAATGAATAATAGAGAGCTGCCATATCAGCACNAATAGGAACAATAAGTTTTTCAAATAAGTCTAACCTGTGTTTTACAGTCACATCTGTAAATTTGTATAAATATTTATTCATTGTAAATAAAGCTTTAAGTGCTTGCCCTGATAGGGTGTTTTGTGCTTCATTAAATGAGCCACCGGTTGTAAAAACTATGCCTAAATATGTAAATTTGTTAACAATTTCTATAGCGTTATGTTTATATGTAAATGATAGGTTTTGATTGTTTCTTCCACCTTTACGGAAAATCATTACTTTCGTTTTTGACGTGTTAACAGTGAGTCTCCATTGGTTACAGTATTGTTCAAGTAAATTAAGACTAGTTTGCAGTTCTTGGCTGCTGTTTGCAAAAATTACAATATCGTCAGCATATAGAATTAGAAACATTTTGAGCGTGTTTACATCAATACCCGGTAAGCCGCTGTGAAGGTAGATGTCTTCTATATCGTTTAAAAACATGGCAAACAGAAACGGACTTAAGCATTCGCCCTGTCGGACCCCGAGCATGCATGGAAAGCTTTCACTAAACATATTGCAATATTTAACACGTGATTTAGTTGAGACATACATGGAGCGTATAATATTTAAAATCCTACCTCTAATTCCTAATTTTATAAGTTTTAACCACAGGTTAACCTTGTAACATAGTCAAATGCCTTCGAAAAATCCATAAAGGCACAGTATAGTTGTTTACCTGAATGCAATATATGAGATATGAGACCATGCAACACAAAAATATTGTCTACTGTGCTCAGTTTTGGCCTAAATCCTGACTGTGCCTCAATGTACACATTATATTTTTTCGGACCAAATTGACGAGCGTGAATTCAGAATTCGTGTAATTAAATTACCTAAAGTGCTAAGTAGTGTTATGCTCCTATAATTGTTAGCATCATTAACATTTCCCTTTTTATGTAAAGACACTACATATCCTTCTGACCATTCATTTGGAAAATATCCTATTTCGAAAGTTTTATTCAACAATGATTCTAACAAAGGAAGGAAACATTCATTTAGGAAATCATCTGGCCCGCCACATTTATTAGTTTTTAAATTACTAATGATTTTTAAAATTTCATCGGTCGTAATAGAAACATTTAGCTCGTCAAACATACTTGTTAGCTCATCGCGCTCGTATCTTTCAATATAATACAGAACATCTTCATCAGGTGTGAAGAAATGTGTTTCTGGGTTATTTACCGCTTTAAAGTACATCTCAAATTCAGACAAAGGCACTGTCGATGGTTTAACATTGGCACAGCCCTTCAACATTTTCCAATACATTTTCGCGTTTTTGTAGCGAGCATTTGTTAATTCGGTTGTTTAATTTTTATCATATTCATACCTACATTTACGTAAACATGTTTTATATTGACTTCTTGCCGTTACCATATTTACTCTATTTGCATCCGATTTGTTTGTACGGTAAATATTTAGCATATGACAAAACGTATCCCTTTTTATAAAACATTCTTCGTTAAACCATTTATTATTAAATGTATGGTTTTTATCAGATGTGTCAAAGTACGTTTTCTTCGGTTAAATTAGGGTGAAAATAAAACAACAAAATATTCTAACAACCGTATCACATGATCAAGGGGGAGACGGGGGTGAGGGAAATTGATTCAAGACAATTACTTCACAGTTTACATGAAATCTTTCGGTGGCTGTAGTTTGCAATAGGAAGCTTCACATTTTGTTCAACACATATGCAAACTGTATATACGTAACCTTTGTTTAAATCTCGATATAGGTACAGCTGAAACAATACTGACACAAGAGGTTTTATTTGTTCAACTGTGACTTTTCAGGCGGCGGATGGACGGAGTGGTCCACATGGAGCCGGTTCTCAGTTTCGTGTGGTGGAGGTTTGCGTACGCGTTATCGTGCATGTAATATCCTTTCGACATTAACGTTCGACCAACAGTGTGTGGAATCAGACAACGACGTCGAAGAATGCAACACACAGCCTTGTCCACAAACAGGTTGTTATATTGAACAAGTTAATCATTTAGTGTTATACTAAATGTAATTAAAGATTAACTTATAATTATCTGGCAAATCTCAGCTCATTTGATACACGCAGATGTGTCATCTACTAAATAAACTGATATTTGCTCATGCGACACAAATGTTGAGGGAAAGAACAAGTTGTATTTCAAATTTTAATTAGGTTACAATCACAAAATTCAATGTGATCTAAATTTAAAGGCATATTAATTAAAGCCATGGCGTTGATTGTGTTAAATAAAAACTATTTCATACGATGAAAATTATTTGAAAGCTGTTATTGATCTTAGTGTGTTCATATGTTTATTGTAACTTCATTTAGGCTGTATTCTAACGCTTTAAAACCCGATTGCGTAAGACAAAGAACAACTGCACACTTATAAATACATATCCAAATATAATTTGTTAACCTTCATGATCTGCCGATTATGTATTCACGTTTAAATGTTCTCGCGCACACTGTCATATCAGTTGACTTGAGCTATTAGGGATTAACTATTCCCGCTAATGAAGTAGAACAGAAAACATGCAAAAACACGAGCTATTATGCAATGATGTAGTTATTTCATCTGGTTACTTATATAGCGAGGGAATGGTCGATATGGACGGAATGGACTCCGTGTACAGTCACGTGTGGAAATGGAGTTCGCGCGCGGAATCGCCTCTGTAACCATCTTACACCAAGTGTTGAGTTCGATCAATGTAACGTATCACTGCCATGTGGACCGCATGCAAATCAAGGTAATCTGTTACAGACATAGTATGCAGTATAATAGTTTTGTTATTTGTAAAGTAGCATGCTAAAATGTAACGCCATTAAACGGGACATATTTCAAAATGTTTCCTTGTAATGTTTAATGTTAGATATAATATTACAATCTATAGCGGTATTTACTTTCATTTTGCGGAATTCTCTACCATTGATACTACGAATTAACGCCCATATTCCATTTGATATTATATTTTAAGAACTAAATAGTATACCTCGGTGTTCAGAATTCAACACATCTAAAACAATGTATTCAAAACATCGGCAAAAGCTGATTTTTTTCTGTAAAGCAGTAGCAGAAAAAGGCCGTTTCACAAGCATTGTTGACAGTATTTAATATATGTAAGATGTTAGTTGCAACGTTATATCACGACGTTTAATTAATGTTCTCCAATGTCTGCAAATCGTGCCTCTGTTAAAAATATTTAATCAAAGAGGGTGTTTCACGCACTATTTCGATTTGTTCTGCTATTTTCAATTAGGTAACGTAGTATTATTTAGAACGGTTATAAGTGTTTGTGAATACAAAACACACGTTTAATCATCTCACAAGCGAGCACCGAGTATAACCGATATATATGCTGGACATTGGTAGATAAGCAAATGGAATCAAAGCGGCATCCTTCACATGGAGTAGTCTCCAATTAAAAAGCAAGTATTGACAATTATGAAGTCGCAAGAATGCTCAACTTTAATTAGTTATGTCGCTTTGACATTTATTGCGTAAACAATTTAATATAAGTGAATACAGTTTAAAAGATGAAATTTGCGCACAGTGCGGGTTTCAATTTCAAACTTGTATTTTCCATGTATCACAGCAGTGTGCTTTTTGTTAACTTAAACTATATTCAGTCTGTAAAGCGTCAGTTTGGCGACGCAAACAATATTCCGTAAACGGATGATACGTGCGCTGTAAAAGTTGAATAACATGTATAATGTATATACAAATTAAATGCTGGTTTTAAATGTGTGTGAACAAGTTAGTAAGCAAATGGTGTTTGATATTTAAAAAAAATAAAATATGTATGATCGAGTACTTAAATTGTCACTATTTTTTCTAATAGTTAATAATTTTCGTCTGATATTTGTAAAGCCGAGAAGTATTTTATTTTCAAACTTATCACGATGGATTACTTTACGGGTTAACTGTTAATGGTTATCAGTGTATGATACACATCGCCTACTATACGTAAGTGCATGCCCGTCACTGGTCAGATTTAGTTGCTAGTTAGCTGTAGACTAATAAAAATTATCGCAAAAATGCGCGCCTCTGTTATATGAACCTTAAAGAAACCGAAAGAAATAGCTTAGATAAATGAACGATGATATATACAGTTATGGGTATCCTTTTTTCAGCAAATTACTTTGTAAGAAATGTTTCTAAACATTGGAACATGGCAAACTGCAGCCTTGCAACACCGCGGCTTGCTTACAACAATACATCATTTTACGTCAACGAATCGTTGGGGTTACAGTTCAACGACACTGACGTTTGGATTGGATATCGACTCGCAAAGATACCTTTCCTGCTACTGGGTAATTAATTGTTGTGTATTATAAATGTATGATAAAGAATACTTTATAATTGTGAACATAAATACTTCTTAGATGTAGATCGCGTATAATTATAATTACGTAAACTATAATAACTATCTCGAATGCAAATAGACATTACAAATAATATCATATATTACACAATGTAAGAATACACTCTTTGCAACCAAAGGATTGGAATTGAAATGGCAAAAGTATATTGTTCGCGACGCATGTCATCGGACCATTAGAAAATGCACGAATCACTTACAGTGTAACACTTTATTAAAATAATGAATCGTGTATCGCTTGATGACATTCTTTAACAAACACAACACTATGCGCACAGGTCGCTTTATACGATAGGCATGAAATGGACCGCCTTGATAAATTATGAATATTTAACCCATATTATCTTTCCCATGTGGTGCACGCATGTGTTGTAAACGGATGGACTTTTAAGGGTTGTCTGACTTTTCTACACAGGTTATGGAACTCTGAATACCTTGCGAACATACACAGTAACAAGCATCGGTTATTGTTTCAACGCCTGTGGTGATGGACAATTCGGAATAAAACTGCCTTTAGACACTATTCTATCAAATACAGTAAGTGCATGTGATATCTATCTATCTATCTATCTATCTATCTATCTATCTATCTATCTATCTATCTATCTATCTATCTATCTATCTATCTATCTATCTATCTATCTATCTATCTATCTATCTATCTATCTATCTATCTATCTATCTATCTATCTATCTATCTATCTATCTATCTATCTATCTATCTATCTATCTATCTATCTATCTATCTATCTATCTATCTATCTATCTATCTATCTATCTATCTATCTATCTATCTATCTATCTATCTATCTATCTATCTATCTATCTATCTATCTATCTATCTATCTATCTATCTATCTATCTATCTATCTATCTATCTATCTATCTATCTATCTATCTATCTATCTATCTATCTATCTATCTATCTATCTATCTATCTATCTATCTATCTATCTATCTATCTATCTATCTATCTATCTATCTATCTATCTATCTATCTATCTATCTATCTATCTATCTATCTATCTATCTATCTATCTATCTATCTATCTATCTATCTATCTATCTATCTATCTATCTATCTATCTATCTATCTATCTATCTATCTATCTATCTATCTATCTATCTATCTATCTATCTATCTATCTATCTATCTATCTATCTATCTATCTATCTATCTATCTATCTATCTATCTATCTATCTATCTATCTATCTATCTATCTATCTATCTATCTATCTATCTATCTATCTATCTATCTATCTATCTATCTATCTATCTATCTATCTATCTATCTATCTATCTATCTATCTATCTATCTATCTATCTATCTATCTATCTATCTATCTATCTATCTATCTATCTATCTATCTATCTATCTATCTATCTATCTATCTATCTATCTATCTATCTATCTATCTATCTATCTATCTATCTATCTATCTATCTATCTATCTATCTATCTATCTATCTATCTATCTATCTATCTATCTATCTATCTATCTATCTATCTATCTATCTATCTATCTATCTATCTATCTATCTATCTATCTATCTATCTATCTATCTATCTATCTATCTATCTATCTATCTATCTATCTATCTATCTATCTATCTATCTATCTATCTATCTATCTATCTATCTATCTATCTATCTATCTATCTATCTATCTATCTATCTATCTATCTATCTATCTATCTATCTATCTATCTATCTATCTATCTATCTATCTATCTATCTATCTATCTATCTATCTATCTATCTATCTATCTATCTATCTATCTATCTATCTATCTATCTATCTATCTATCTATCTATCTATCTATCTATCTATCTATCTATCTATCTATCTATCTATCTATCTATCTATCTATCTATCTATCTATCTATCTATCTATCTATCTATCTATCTATCTATCTATCTATCTATCTATCTATCTATCTATCTATCTATCTATCTATCTATCTATCTATCTATCTATCTATCTATCTATCTATCTATCTATCTATCTATCTATCTATCTATCTATCTATCTATCTATCTATCTATCTATCTATCTATCTATCTATCTATCTATCTATCTATCTATCTATCTATCTATCTATCTATCTATCTATCTATCTATCTATCTATCTATCTATCTATCTATCTATCTATCTATCTATCTATCTATCTATCTATNTTCTGGACACATATAGTAGAATTTTTTTCACAAAACACTTGTTAACTGTAATGGTCTTTTTCATATGCCTATTTAATAAGTGTTCGTTAAAATGCTATATAACTATATATTCATTTCGTTAGACTTCTCTGCAAGTGAAGGCCATTAAACTGACTGTTAACGTTTGAGCGATATTTATCGGGGAGTGAAGGAGGAGTTAACAGCACTATTTTGTGACTAACTATTCCAAGGCGAAAACCAGACAAAGGGCCATTATTCTTTTTTAAAATATCATCCGGCCAAAAATCCTTTATTAACGATCATTAAGACATTAAGGTCATTAAACTTTGAAAGTTTAAGTGCGATTCTAAGTAATCAAAGGAGGATACAAAATTAAAGTGCCATACTTCTTCAAAACATCGTCGCGTCCCATTTTACGTTCTTTACGATCATCTACACTTAAGGAACGTTCCAATCTAAACGTTAAAGCGAAATCCACCTAGTAGTTAAAGAAGAGTTTAAAACACGAGCTTTCAGATGTACGTAGGCTTAATGCTTCCTGCCTTCCATTTCACGGCGGCATATAAATCGTACGAACGGTGAACTATTTACATATTGATTATATCTCGGGGTACAAATATTTCTATAAATCAAATACATACATGTTCATGTATGTACTAAAATGTATTAAAACTATTAGAAATGTAAAACATATTGCTATGGGTAAGATAATATGTATTAAGTGAAGATATGCAACACGCTATATTGACTTTTATAACGTACATATATCTATACATAAAACGTCTTCCATAATCTTACATAACATTAGCTCTTGAAACAACCTTTTTTAAAGCATATTTTTTAAAACAAATTTTGTTTTTTAATTCTTTACTTCTAGCAAGCAGAGAAGTATTTCCCAACGTCAGCAATACTTACGGAGATTGTATGCAATACTACTACCCGAAGTTTGAGTGGCGGCAATGTACAGAAACAATTCCAATACAAGTTATGTGTAGCAACAGTCCACATACAGGTAAACATCATTGGGGTCCTTTTTATAAGGAATACACCTATGGATAATATAATTAAAATACCAACGATATCAAATGGTACATTTTATGACACAAACATATTGTGTAAAAAGATGTATAAAGGACCCACAGTCAGTGCCAATACATGCTGTATCATTTAGATATATACGTATTCTAATGAGAAATCTTCTTCACTTATGATTTCACTTACATTGCTCAGATGCATCAGCGACTGCACTTATACATGGACAATATACTTCTAACTGGGCTGATGGCAATTTGTTATGTGTGGACAATGGCACGCATGCAGCCTCGTGGAAGAGTATACAACGTGGTGGATTTAACACTACACACACTCAATACTACTGGACGGGCATTATTCGGTCTACTGTGATTATCAAAAGATCAGCTGTGCTTGGTTTGTGCACTATTAAACAATTCGCAAATAAAACGAATGAGTTTGATATTATTAAAATGTTTATGGAATTATAACAGTAATGTAAAGATCACGTTATTTATATGACAAACACCTTTTTGTTATAATGTTTTGATAAATGCTTTACATGATACTTAACCAAAATATCGTTGGCGCTAAAACAGTATTTTCTATCGTTAAGTAAGTTAACGTTCGATAAATCCTTGTTTTGTATTGGCTGTGTTTAAGATATTTACACAACCCACCAACAATACCTAAATAGTAGATTACTTTCAGAAGAATCAACTTGTCTTACTGAACAGTTTGCCTTTATGACAGACAAAGATAATGCTTTGGAAATCACAAGCAATGGAACCAGAGCAGCTCTTTGTGACCGCCAAGGTAAAACTGATCATGAATGCAAAGTTTTTTTTTTTAAATTAATTTTTAACCAATTAATGTTGCAAACATTTATTATTACCTATACACCATATGTTGCATACATATTTACTACTGAATGGTGATTATTATTTTATTTTATATAAAATGATACAAACACGCATTAAGATTTGGATTTGCTTTGACGTTTGCATGTGCAGTTGTTTTGGTTTTACAAATCATGATGGTGTATCTTGTAAATGGTTGTGTAGTACTATCTTTTTTTAGCATTTTACGAGATATGTTTGGGATGAAAGCTCATTTCATTGCAGAACGTATCATGTCTGGCTTAATATATAGAAATTCTTTAAATTGTGACTGACACAGGAAGGTAAACATACAAAGTTACTTATGTCTGATAAATTTCTATCTAATAACTTACATTCTAGTTACAGAACGTGCAACAGCGTCCTCACTCAGCACAACGAGTATTTGTCTCCACAAAGATACTGCTACTGAAAGTTCTACTCGTAAAGGCTCTACGTCGTATGAAGGTTCTAGTCCAGGAGGTACTACTCAAACGAGATCTATTTCTGACGGTTCAACAACTATACGTTCTGACTCTAAGGCTCCATCATCTATTAAATATTTACAAAGTTAAAAGCCAACTTGCGTTCACATATAGCTTAATGATATTATCAAATGATAACAAAAGCATTGACTTATTTCTATACAGACTTAGATTTAGTTCATACTATTATTTGTATATTTAATATATAATTTCCAGGTGTTGGTATAGGTATCGGTGTAGCAGTTGTCGTACTGATTGTAGTCGGAGCAGTATCTATGATTGTTGTACTTAGAAAAAGGTATGCCGGTATAGTATTTAATATTTTATCAATGATAACCAGATATATACAATGTTGTAAATACTAATTACATTTGTCAGCACATAATTTAAGAAGTGTATTGTAAGTGCAGCATAGTTAATAATATACGTTTAACCAAAACTATCAATATACACATGTCAGTATATAATGAAAGTATACTACATAACTGACATTGTTAAAATGCTAGGTCAGTAAATAAAATCTTTAAATTAAGATCTCCTTTGCTAGAAAAAAACATGTATTAATTTTATGCCGATTCTTATATACATTTTCTTTGGATAGTATCATTTACCAATAAATATGCAGATAATATTTACTTTTAAATAGTAAAATTGGATAACAATTCTTTCAGGGGTCGATTGCAGTGCAGATTGGGGTCGAAATCTGATAAACCTGACGCCGGAATACTCGCGATTGCAGGCAAATCGTATGAGGATACCGTTGAAAATCATGAAAATCATAACTATTTTATTCTAGAGAAGTGCGTGCAGTCAGCTGAAGACAGATTAAATAATTCTAACAAATCACATGATGACAATAGCGGGAAAGACACTTATACTACAATTGATGACACAGAGGAGCCATATCAACGTGTGAAAGATGACAACGGTGAATATGACAACACAACTGATGCTGTAACCTCCGGGTCCAATAGCAGAACACCAGACAATTGCTATAATAAACTAAAAATGGATCGGTCTGGTGACTATGACCACGTAGGAAGACACGGGAATAACATTTCCAAAGCAGTCAACGACTACGATACTACTGCTTTGGCGCGCAAGAACGACGGGGGCGGAGACTATAACCATATCTCACATCCTGATAGTACAAACTGTGCCCGAGGGAACGGATCTAAAGATCTTGCAAAAGTGGACTATGATGTTATCAATGGAACGAAGATTAAACTCCCCCCAAGCGACGCTGCGGATTATGCTCACGTCAAAGTTTAGAAAGGAATTAAGTAAATACATGATTGAATGATAACGGCTTGAATTATCTCATTTAGCTGACGAAAATTATGATTGGCTATATGTTTTCCTTTATAAATTACGGCATATATCAAGCAATACACGGTCATGTTTTAGCGTCATTTATTTTTGTTGTGTAACCGAAACCAACGATCGAGTAAAGGTTTTAACATACACAGTATTCGTGTTATTGCATGAAAAGACAAAAAAACTATTTGGCGATCAAGCACTGACCTATTGTGCATTTAAAGCTTTATTTGTTCTTAAAGTTCTTTCAGTTTTAAATAAATATATTATAAGTGTTTGAACAGTATTTGATTACCAGTAATTGTATTTATGCCACTACATATTCTGTACGATTTAATCATATAACATATTTAACAAGGTTTATTCTACAACTAACGTGTTTTTTGCATTTGTGATTGTGGTAAACGTGTAAACCCCGGGTGAAAGAGAATAAAGTGATACTTCATTTGCAATGATAGTGGAGGCGATAATTTTTGGGAACCATATTATTGTGGCAACTTTTATTTTGCAAACAACTGAGAATAAATCGGACACTTAAGTTAGTCTCCAATGTTATTCAATCATCGCAATCAAAATGTATATTTTAACTTGTAATGCAGTTATATACACACAAAATATGATCATGTTTTATATTTGATGGTGGATTAATGGAACTCAATTAATTTAGCAATAACTGGGGCGGGGGGTCAACTTTGAACTTTGTGTTGAACTGTTTGTTGCAAAACTCAAATACATATATTCTTGAAAGTGCACTTTGAGACGATATCTGTGGAACCAATATGTGCGAATTTTCTATGTTATATATGCCGCGGCATACACATTTCTCTAGAAAATAAATAAAAAATAATGTTCGAATGTTATGAAAATCTAAGACGGTTCGGGGTAGGGGTCAGTTATAAACTCGAAAATTATTATGACCATCATATAACATTCCTGAAGTGCTAGGATCTTCGAACTTTCACTTTAGAGTTTTATTCACAGTACTCACAATAATTCTGACATTTTTGGCACACTTCCAGCGCGTTTAAATTTGGGGAATTTTATTTTTTTCGGCAAGCTATTTATGCAGCGCCAAAATTGAACGCAAAATGACCTCGGTAAATTCTATAACTTTGGGGAATGCAAACTTGATGCTATTGACTTACATATCCATGTTGCATACATTTAGAGGATTTACATTTACATGTAAAGAATATTATGTTGGTCACTTCAGAAGAGTCTGATATGGCTTTGGAAAAAGCGAGTCTAATATATTGTATTTATTATTTCACTGTTGTTGTTGTTTCAAAATATGTTTTAAAATAATAATTAAAATTTAAAACCCCGCAAATTTACAGTACGCCTATTTCATGAACCGCTTATATTAAGCAATTAACGGTAGACATTTTTCTCAATGTTCTTTGTGTATTCACGGTTACACAAACGAAATAGTTCTAATGAGAAACGACAACTTGTTAACACACATTAAAGAAAATAGTCAAATGTTAAATAACCTGAATGTTAAACTCTTTTCATACAGTACCAGTTTTCTCCAAAATTCGTGAATACCTTTACCTTACACTGAATTTATAACAATGCTTCGCTCTTAACTCAGTTGTCTATTAGTTGGTTCCATTACTTGACCGCGAAATTCGAAACATCTGCACCTGCACACACCTTTCCACCTCGGCGATCCGGGTTATCCTTACACCGTAGAACGTGAGCATGGTTTGTGTTGATCATACTGAACAGGTGGGGTTTTCTCCGCGTTCAATGGTCCTTCGCCACAGCACACAGCATAGTACGATGGCGACAATTCGATAATACGATGACGACAGTACGATAACGCGATAGTACGTTGGCGACAATGCGATGATGCGATGGCGACAGTACGATATGACTATCGCATTGTCGCCATCGTACTATCGCACTATCGCATTGTCGCCCTCTGGAGTTAAATGTGTAACCACGATGGCCCTAACGGTATTCCGTAGTTTGCCCTTTGAATTGCGCAATTGAAACCCTACGTTTGTTAAGGTAAGTCGTGACTTTGATAGGCTTATTTTGTCATCAGCAAACCAGTTGACACAGTATACACGGCATTTTGCGTGATTCCGATAACCGCTGTGGCTATAAATTGCGTTCCATTCTAACACTTTCTGAAACAGCGTCAATACGAGGATGAAGATATGTAAGTCACTATCAAATATATATA
>VMBQ01003963.1:65423-97788 GCA_007657795.1 Dreissena rostriformis
TATAGAATGTATTTATATATATATATATATATATATATATGAATACAAATTAAAATTGAATACATAAATTTATATAGTGATTATTATGCCCAGAAAATTTAAATAACATGTTCGAATTATTTTCGCAAACACTAATGTCTATGTTGAATTTCATATTATTTGTTATAATGAATTATGATAATGGTTAACAATCATGCGTAACAACGCCAGTCGTAAGAGCTAACCGATTTTGACATGTGTCCATATTCACAGGTCACTTGATTATTGCGGGAATACTGTGTTCAATAGGAGTATCAGGTATGTTAAATAGTACATTTATATATACACATACGTCACTTCAGTGATTTAAATAGGCAGCAAAACGTTGATTTAATGTGTTTCATGTGTTTACAAGCATTGAGCCAGCGAATAAACTCCGATGGCGTATATCAGCATGTCCACGTGGATTTAGTTCGGGCACAAAGGCTTAAGATATCGCTGAAACTTGAAACTGAAACAATCGCCACCAAAAACAAATCATTACATGATTATTTAAAGTTTCTTACATTTATTTCAGAATGCCTTGAATGATTCAATTGTCTAAATATCGCTGACCCACAGCATTGTACAAATACAGTTCAATGTTTAAAAAGTGAGGTTAGTGTCATTCGATTTATTAACAAGAACGTTAAGCAACTGATATGGTTATTGCAAAATTGTACAGGGGTAAAGGAAGTTTTCACTTTTATTTCAACTCTTAATTAGGTATATAAAGTCACTGAATTTTCCCCAAAATCCATAGTTTTTATTTTATGCTTTCCGGTGGTTTATAGAGAAATATCAGTGAATCATTTTTTTCTTTTGTTTTGTTGCACAATATATTCCATTTTAATTTCCCGCAACAATATCTTTTCATACGACACACGAACACTAAATTGGTACCTGAACACGCGTAGAATATATTGTACCACAAAGAATAAAAAGAGCATTTCGTATCTTGTTAAATCTATGTTACCAGAGCACATCCAACATTGAAAATTTGGCTATGGCTATAAGGAACACTCATTGTTTATGTGTTAACTGTAATTAACGAAATATTTTACGAAATATTCGTTGATTTTGAGCGTTATAGGGGCTTAAAAAATGATCTGCTGTGCCTTGACTTTTACCTTTTTGTATTAAATTGACCATGAAGGTATGCTACATGGCTCTTTCGCGCGACACAACGCACCATATAGATGTTAAGTGTGCCAAGATATTTTTAGTATCATTTAAAACATTGTCATGTTAAAAGGTTGACACTGACATTCTTGCCGACGTCAAACAATCACATATACATTGTATGTATATGTGCCATGTTATTTCAAAATCATTTCATACAAAATAGTTCAGGTTATAGAAAAGCCCTGTTATGGACAATTAAGTCCATTTAATCTCAACGTTTACTCTTGATCATAAAGGCATCCATGGGGTTCTTGCGCGAGGCACACGCGCTTACATTGTACAAGACACTTTTATTAACATCATTTAATACATTATCAATATATAGGGCGGAAGAGTCGAAATTAACAATGGAGCACGGTTGTATGCCCTCTGATATCAAAGTCAGACCTTGGCCCTGACGGTAAACACATGTTTTTATCAAGACATACTCTCATATAGATGAACATTTTTGCAATGTGCTCAAGTGAGCTAGAAATCCTTCAATACATCCAATTTTACCACTGAATTATTTATTTTTTAACTAAATGCTATATTTTGACCATACCTCAAGGTATACCTAAACGTGAATATTGTGGTCAAGTAATTGAGAAGTCCTTAGTGAAAATCAGGAAGTTTCACAACGGATAAGTTTCGGGACAAACGGACAGACCAACCGGAAGACTTACCGACGCTATAATTGATTTCAATGTAGCACCTGCCTAACAGTCTATAAAAAGACAATATTCTTTACAATTAATATTGCGAATATCAAAAAGAAACTACAAGAAAACAAGATGATCGCTCACGTGACATTTCGATCCTAAATTATTCTATTCAATTTGCGCATCATAGTCTTACTATGCAACGCAAATGAAAAAGAGAGGAGAATAATATTTGGATATATAACGTGACTTCTGAGACGTCTAGTACTTCAAAGTTAATATGCATAAAGATGCTAAACAAGGTTATCAAAACGAATACCACCTACTGGAGACGTTGATGTAAATGTGCAATTAAAATAAACTCGTATTGAAAAGCAACCACAATTAATTTATAAACAAGAGATGTATATGAAACATATATACCCCACCCCATCCACGTCCCCAAATTTATATGACCTTTTTACATGTGTAGTTGTGCAGTCCAGAGGCCGTTGACCACAACGGTAACATTGGTCGCTCCATCCAGACCAGACAGCAGTACACCTGTCATGAATGTTGCGGCAGTACCCGTTGCAATGATCAACTTTGTGCCCACAGAAAATATAGGCGCATATATAGTTACATATAAAAGCAACGAGAAGTCCAACTGACTGAAATATTATGGAAGCTATAATCAGCTTAGTTGAAAATTATATGATACGAAGCGAATGATTTTGTTTTTATTTAGGACTTAATTGAACTAAAAGTAATCAGATAGTTTTTAACTTTACTACTAGCTCAGTGTAGGGGGGTTAATTGGCAATATTATACAAGTACTGATCGTTCAAATACGCCTTCCTTTCGAGCACATTATCATAATAAAAACCCACTATTTAAATCATCAGGTTTATAGTACGGTAAAACAAATGTGAACCCATATTTAATCAATATGAATACATTTATAAACAAATATATAAGTTGAACGTTTTATTTTAGCAACATCGTGCAATGATGGCGTAACACTGGACTGCGCCCGTCTGAACTCCATCGTTCACGTCTGTGCAGATGTTCATCACGCCAAAACTACTTGTCCAAAGTTTTGCGGACTGTGTCAACTCGGTAAGAATGATTTATGCCAAACAAAAAGATTCATAAAAAGCATTTGTTTGATATAAAAGATCAACAACCCGCATATTTGAATAAGAAATTTAGTAATAACTATATTTATAATGAGATATATTCGTCTTATTTTTGAAATATTGAAATAAATATACTACCATACTGTTACAGTTAATGGACATTCGGATGATTGGGGAGAGTGGTCTGCAAGCGGCGTTACGTTTAGTAACAGAACGAAATCGCGTTCACGCAGCTGCTCCAACTAGTGGATTAAACTGCACTGGTCCAGCTGTTGAGTCAAAAATGTGTCTCAACCAACTTTGCCAAGGTATGTTCCGTCATGTTTACAATTCAATTTGTTGCTATTCGACGTTGAGTTTATAACGATCAATTGCGATATTGTCGGATAAAGTTGCATTCCATATAAGAACTCTACACATATTTGTTTCGAAATCTTAATAACAAAATAATTGAAAACTTTGTGTTATTCCATTTCATTATGTATATTTTAAAATCGAATAAAACACTCTGGAAAACAAATTTGATCTACATCTGTAAATGAATATCTTTCAACAAGCTTTCAAATATGAATAAATTTGTATACAGTCAATCTTGTACACATGTACATGACTGGAACACATGTTCTGTTCTAAAAATGAAAGAAACTCTTTAATCCGATTTAATAATGCCATACAAAATATATGGCGCTGATTTTCCATTTATCATAATAGCCCATGTGAAAGGTTTTTGCCATTTTTGATGAGTTGTGCTATCATGGACACCGACATGTACTAACTTCTAAATACAAGTAGTAGATCGGGTAGCAATTGATATAAGAATATTATGTTTTGTTGTGTATTTATTTTAATTATTATTTTTTTCATTGTGAAATAAAAATTGCACAGTCACATCATCCTAAAGATCAAAAATAGACACAATTAAATAAATTTGATATGTTATCTGTCTAACGAGTAAAGTGTGTGGTTACAGTTTTTTTTTTTTTTTTTTAGAAACGTTTAACGTAGAAATACACTATTATATTACAGGCCACGTAGTAGTCTTCAGCGCTCTTGGACTCAGCGTTTTGGCAAATTTGGCCAATGCATTTCCAAGAGTGCTTTTCAACGAAGGAAATGCCTATAACGCCAGCACTGGACACTTCACAGCTCCTGTGGACGGTTATACTACTTTACTTCCCAAATATGCACTACTAAAATCGGATTCGGTGTTTTCTTTTACTTGGAAAAAGGCAGTGAAAACATGAGCGTCAAGGCGCGTCTAACTGCTACACACCAATACAAAGAGCAGCAATCTTATAGAAAACAGTTCGTTATGTCCCGAAAAAACCGTGTGTAAAGTCCTCACTGTCTGTGTGTAAGTTCTCGGTGATAGGGCTGTGTTCAGTTGGACACAAACAAAAGTGCATGTAATTAAATATTCGACATATTTGAGAAGTCTAAGTTGTCAAATATCAAAGAATAATTAAACTAATTATAAAAATAAAATAAAAGGCAGTGATCTATAATACATTTTTATTTACAGACATGTTTTTATAATTTAAATATATTTTGTGCGTGATGTCCTCAGAGAATGGTGTGTGAAGTCCCCACTGTCTGTGTGTAAGCTGTCCTCAGTGGTTGGTCTGTTCTCAGTGATAGGTTTGTCCTCAGTGTGAAGGGTATCAAGCAACTGTCCATATTTAGCTGTCAAATTACATGTTTTAACCTTATAGTTTAAACAAACAATTAATAGCTCGATAGGATGGATAAAAACAACTTTATATATGAAAAAAAGTTGAAAGTCATGCGATGCTTAAATACAGGTGTCCCCAGTGGTGGGCAAAAATCATGTGTCCTCAGTCTGCACCGTAGACACGTGTCTGTGTTAATGTGTGTGTGTGTGTGTGTGTGTGTGTGCGTGTGTGTGCGTGTGTGCGTGAGTGTGCGTGTGTGTTTGTGTGTGTGCATTATGTGAGGACCAGGAGTGTGTCCCAACAATCCTACCTAATCAATTTACTTCACTTACGAAATTGTGGACGAATTTTGTATCATACCTGCAATTTCCAGATATTTTTTTATGGAAAGATTTCAATATAAGTTTGGTCCTGCGCTGTTGGGGGAAGCCGGAGTAACCCCACCTGTCCGGTATGTTGACAACAAACCAAACTCGTATGCTGCCGGGAACGGGTATTGAACCCGGGCCGCCTAGGTGAGAAGCGCGTGTACCAACCACGGCATTATCGTAAGATGGAATCACCGAAATTCAACCTGCTTTTATCTATCTATCTATCTTTCAATACTGCCGGAACCCCCTTGCGGGTATTATTGGCAGGTGCGCGTGTCAGTGCAAGAATAAAAGGTTTAAAAGCATTGAAAGGGAGACTTCAAAGCAGGAAAATGAGGTGAAGATAAAAGTGTGATAGTGTTAAACAAGAAGAAACATATTTATAGGTTAAACGTTGTTAAAAACACTGTTTTGTGCATTCAGGGACGACTGGGGAGTAGAGTGGGGCTAAGGCAACGCTTAAACCCCTCTAGGTCTGCCTGCTGTACAACTGAGGCCGGTAGGCTGTTCCAAAGAACTATGGTGTAAGGGAAGAAGGAATATTTAAAGTAGTTGGCTGATGTATGGACTTGTCTGAATGAGAGTGGGTGCATATGACGAGTCATCCTCATAGGCCTCTCAAGATATGATGGCGGCGAAATGGCTACCAAGCCATACACAATTTTGTAAAAAAGGGTCAGTCGGGAGAGGTCACGTCGGTCCTTCAAAGTCTGCCAGCCAAGTTCAGTCTGCATACCGGTAACACTGCTGTAGAATGAGTAGTCGTTTTTCACCCAGCGGACTGCTCTACGTTGTACTTTTTCTATTTTGTCACTATTTTGTTTGGTATGTGGACTCCAGACAGAGGACGCATATTCTACCTGGGGTCTAACTAAGGTCTTATAGGCTACTTCTCTGATGTTTTCATTTTTAGTCTGTATATTCCTGCGGATGAAACCAAGAGATTTATTAGCATTCGTTGTAATGTTGGTAATATGTTTGTTCCAAGAAAGATCATCTGAAATGGAAACACCTAAATATTTAGCACTGTCTACGACTTCAAGGATTTGTCCATGTAGCCTGTAATTGAAGATGAATTTATGTTTTTTCTTAGAAATAACAAGGACTACACATTTACTAGGGTTAAACTCCATGTCCCACAGGTTTTCCCAATGTACTAATTTGTCTAAATCATTTTGAAGAGAGGCGCAGTCTTGCAAGTTGTTAATAGCCAAGTATACAGCAGTGTCATCTGCAAACAAACGAACTTGAGAAGAGATAGAGTTAGGAAGGTCATTTATGTATAAAAGAAAGAGTAAGGGACCAAGTACTGAGCCTTGTGGCACGCCCGATGTTACAGGGACTTCTGATGAGCATTCTCCTTCCAGAACAACTGTTTGCGATCTGCCTATGAGAAAAGACTTAATCCAGGAAATTGTAGATTTATTCACTCCATGTTGCTGTAATTTAAAAAGTAATTTAAGGTGGCTGACTTTGTCGAAAGCTTTGCTGAAGTCTAGAAGTATAAGATCAGTTTGATGACCATTTGCGAGATTGCGAGCCAGTTCATCGACAAGTTGAATAAGTTGGGTTTCGCAGGATCGACGATCCCTGAAACCATGTTGAAGATCATACAAAATGTTATGTTTATTAAAATGTGCTGTGAGGTTGGAAGCTACAATATGCTCTAAAACTTTACAAAGAATACATGTTAGTAAGATTTGTCTATAGTTGGCTGGATCTTCTTTATTTCCTTTTTTGAACAGAGGTACAACATTTGCAGAGGTCCAAATCTTTGGTAAGATGCCTGTGTCAAGAGATTTCTGAAAAAGAAGAGATAGTATAGGTGCAATTTGCTGACGAAGATTTTGAATGACAAGTGGCCTGATGTTGTCTGGACCTGCAGCTTGATGGGGTTTCAGATTGGAAAGGAGCTTCAAAATACCGTTGACCGAGATAGTGATTTCTGGCATGATTGGGTATTTGCGACTTGAAGAAGAATGAACATTAGAGTTCTCCAGGGCTGAAAAGCAAGATTGAGATAGAGTTAGATGGGACATGTTGCTAAAAACTGACTAAAATTGTTGTTCAGGATATTGGTTTTGTCTGTTTTTGAAGATTTCGTTGTACCTGAAATTTTATCATATAATGTTGAAATACCGCATGCATCTTGTTTGACTGAAAAGTTTTTTGGAGTTAAATTTTGAGCTGGATTCATCTGGTTCTCCCTTTTGGTCTCTTATACCTAAAATATATTCAATGTAATTATTATATGATAATTTGATGGTCTTCTTGATCTGGTGTTTAAGATTTAAAAATGTTGATTTAATTTTGCGGTTTCTCACTTTATTCATTTTATTGTGGAGTTTGTCCCTCTTCCTTAATAGGCGTGTGATGGGCTGTGTTATCCACGGAAAGACTTTTGGGCCTATTCTTTTTGTGGGGACGTCTGAAATTCCTGTAGTAATAGCATTACAAAATTTCTCCCAGATGACTTCCACTGGAGCTGTTGAGTTATTTGACAAAATATCATTAGACATATTTTCCATGTACTCTTTGAATCCATCCCAGTCTGCTTTCTTATATAAATGTACTGTTCTAGGTTTTTGACACATTTGTTTTGGTTTAACACTTGCTGTGAAGGAAACAGTTTGATGGTCTGAGATACCTGGAAGACAAGAAATATTATTTATTAGTGTGTGATTTGAGAAAAAGATCAAGAATGTTGTCGCCTCTTTTAATATCAGTAACCATTTGAGTCAGTCCAAAATCTGAAAGTAAATCAATGAAATCATCATAAAGTTTAACAAAATTACAGTTGGTTTAATAGATGGAACATAATCTGTACTCCATGAAAATTTTGGGTAGTTGAAGTCACCTAGGATCCAAATATTTTCTTTTAATTTACTTGCAAGATCTAAAGATTTTCTAAATTCCAAGGCGTTGTTGATGTCTGCTTCTTTATGTCTGTAATAAGTTGCAATGTATAAAGGTTTTCATGATTCGAAAAGCAATTTTACCCATATGATCTCGCAATCTGTTTTGAGTTGTTTTTGCTCGGTGGCGATGATGGTACTTTTGACGAGTATAAATACTCCGCCTCCTTTGCCTGATCTGTCTTGACTGAAAGAAGAATAACCTAAATATTGTGGAAAAATTTCACTATCTTTGTGATCATTATGTAGCCACGACTCTGTTCCTACAACAATATCTGGTCGGTGGTGATCGAGTAAAGCTATAAATTCAGGCTTTTTATTTACTATGGATTGGCAATTTACTAAAATGACTTTTAATTTTGGATACTGTTTATTGTATGGAACTTTACGATTTGTTTTGGCTGGCGTTCCGGTACTTTGTCGTCTTGGGTCGGGTAAGTCAGTGTGAAGGTCACTCAGAATGGATAAGCTATTTTGCAAATCCACAGATAAAAATGAGTTGGTAGAGAAATTCACCGCATCACAAATCGAGCAAACCCAGGAGAACGACGCATCACGAGCAACAAGATCATCATATGAAGTCTGACTGATGTCCTGGCAGCTGATGTGAAACCAATTTGTACAGGAGTCACATTCAAGGGCTGGGTCATTATCTCTTACCTCAATGCCACAGGAACCACATGGATACTGAGGTCCGGGGTTCTTTTCAACATCGGGAGACATGGACATAAGAAGAATACATAAATAGAGTAATGACATGTTACGTGATGGTTTGACTGGTGGGGTAGGGCCGCAGCGACGCATGCTTTTCAAAAGACTAGCGCAGGCGACTGTTCTTGTTGGACGTAAGCTATTAGCCTGTTTACTTATAGAAGGACGAACTGTGTCAGCCTCTGCCTGTGGAAACAACCTCAGACAGAAGACTGTTATGAATACTGGTAACAAAATACCTGTAAACATCCTGTTTAGAGATATGTAAACAAACAAAAAATGGCGGGTGTTGAGAGTCAAGGTCACGATTTTACCTGTGTCAGTGTATGTAAACACCAAAAATAGGAAAAATACGCACAAATACGGCTAGGTAAAAAACCATAGACCAAGGAACAACCTTCAAACGTGTTACCAACTGATATTAGCACAAGGAATCATCCCTGAATGTCAAAAAAAAAAATGTTTTTTGAAAATTGAAAGAGCGAAGAAAAATAGCTGTTAGTTAGCACGACGCATGCGCACTATCTGATATAAATAATTGTCTGTCCGTGGCAAATCCTTTTGGTCCGTATCGCTGCCGTGTTTATCCGTGTCGTTGTCGTGCAGTTCCGGGACTGTCCGCGCAGATGACGCGTTGGTCCGTGGCTATAAGTAGCTCTGTCGTGTTGGTCCGGGACAGTCCGTAAAGGGCGCCGTGTTAATTGCAAGTTGCTGCCGGGAATGTCCGGGTTGGTTCGTGTGGATACCGGGTTGTCATCGGAGTGATGGTCTTTGGAAGACCGTAGACGCTAAAACATTCCAAAATGTCCCCGGATCGTCCCGTATCGTCCCGGATATTGACTGCCATGTCCATTCGTGCTTACATGTGTATGGGCATTTAAGGTTTTATAATTGTAATACGACCTTTTGATTTTCTGTTCTTTCCTCGCACATTTCATAGTGTCATTGTATTCTTGATCCAAAATCAAAGTTAAAGAAATATTTACCTAAACATTGACGATTATGTGACATTTCAAGTTGCCAACTCTCAATCATTTTGGATCACATAATATTATTATATTATAATGCCTTACATTTTCGGTATCATTAGACGCATAATTGTATTCATGACATTGAAAAAATAATTATAACACTGTCAAATGTAACGCACAGTACAACCGTTGCAGCAAGAAAATAAACATAAATGTTACCTTAATTAAATACACATCGACTTAGACCCTCTGGTAGTTATTACAAAAATCTCTCAAGTATTAAATTACTTCAGTTAAAACCTACGGTTTATTACAAAAAAGTTTGTAACAGTAAGTTATGTATAAATAAAAACAGAGAAACTTGATGCACATTTTGATGAAATGCAGAATTGTATTTTAGTGTCATTTGCGCACCATCGCTTCTGTGTAGAAGGCCGGGGGTTCTTTTCGCTTGAAGACACCTTCCTTGCGTACGTGGTGTTGTCTTTCTTTAGCCACGGCTTGCTAAGCCATGTCTGGTATTTATCATACTTTATTTGTTCAGCTCATTCACTGACTTTGTATTTGGCGAAAAACTTCCCTTCGTAGGACCATGCTCGGTCTATAAGCGTAGGCTCTTTCAGGCGCAGCGATGCAAGAACCTCGGCATTTGTTTTGGTTAGATCTTCATTGATGAATATTCCTGTGCCCTTAAGTAATTTCGCTTGTTTCATGATGCCTATTTTGTCTGCCGTCTCACAAATTTAACAATGACTGGTCTGTTTTTGTTTTGAGTGTATTTCCCTAGCCTGTGTGCCACATCAATATCCCAGTAGTCAATTTGGATTCCCAATGTTTGCTTAATCATATAAGCAGATTGTTCAGGAACGGCATTTGACGTTTGATTTTAGTTGTCAATCAGGAGGCCAGTGATTCGGACGCTGTTTCGTCGACCGTACTGTTCAAGGTCATTAAGACTGGCATCATGCGCTTGTTCTGAAGACCGTTCCTTTTGTTTTAACAAGTCGATTTCGTTAATTTTCTCCTCGATTTGTTGTTTGAGTGAATCGACCTCTTTTGCTTGGTCGAACATAGTACCTTCGATTATTTCGATTCGTTTGATCACTGAGCCGAGTAGTTGCTCTTTAAGTTCTTCAAGAGTCTCCCTAATAATTGTTTTTATGATTAAACTGTCGTCTTTTGTTAATACATTTGAAAATTTCAAGCTGATTTCTTTTAAGCGCTTTTCGATAGTTGTTTGCGATTGATCTGTTGGCATTTCCGTTTCTTTAATTGTAATAAACTCAGTAAGGCTTTTTTGATTTGATATAGCTTTGTCGGTCTTTTTCTTTTTACTTTGTTTTTTGGTTTTCTTTGATGTTGTGGGTGTTTCAAAAACTGGTTTTTCTATTCGGCTATCGTCTGTTAAAGTACTTTCACTTTCTGTTGATGAATGGGGTCTTTTACTCATTGTTTGTTATCATAACCTTATGATTTTCCTTATACGTTTATCACAGCAATCACGATAAAAAAAAATCGCCCCGCTCGGTCACCCTCGACTGATCTTATGTCTTATTGTACCGTAGTGTACCCATTGTATAATTGTCAATGGTTCGTCACACTTTTGTATAGTAGACAATTTAAGAAATAGGCTGTTCAGTCATGCGTGACGAACTAACTGTAAACTGTAGGTACTAAACCAGTTTTCCCAGCGCAATACATTTGTATACGACTAGTCTTCAAAACATTTACTAAAAGGTATCCCAAACAACTCTAAGGTAGAACATTCTTTGATAGCATAAAGTAAGAATTTATATTTTATTTTGATTCCGCTGTTATTTCTTTTTGTGTGAAAAGCGTTTAAAAAATTGCACAAATTGAAGTGTTTATGCTCAATTATTTGGGGAAACACGGCATAGATTTTACGAAAATAGCTTTATATAATATACAACAAAAACTTTATATGATATACAATGCAAACTTTATATGATATACAATGCACACTTTATGCGATATTCGATGAATCTTATATACTATAATATATAATATACAATGTAAACTTTATTTGATATACGATGCAAATTTATATGATATACAATGCAAACTTTATGCGATATTCGATGAACCTTATATACTATAATTTAAAATATACAATGCCAACTTTATTTCATATACGATGCACTACAGTAGTAATAAATCTTTCAATGTTTTTGCTGTCAGAATATTGCAGTCTGACGTTGAATTGTCCGACAAGAAATATGAAATCATCGAAGCGTGACGTTGAAATACGCTTTTCTATTGACGGTGCAGAGACTATTGAGCCAGTTCCAGAGTGTCTAAAAATGTCTTTCTCACAGGCCAGGCTGATGTATTTAATATAAAACTTAAAAACAATGTGACGCTGCCAAAACGTTATGCGAAGTCGTTGTGTGCGCTGCCGGAACCGGATGGAACATCAAAAGATTGGGAAAAACGCAGACGGCAATTTCAACCGTGCACGTGACATGAGAACAGCCATAGAATGGATAAAACAAGAAATTGTAAGTAAAATATGCAAACCAAATGTTCAAAAAATGAAATCGATTTTAATAAAAAAGTAGATAGGCGCATGTTTTGTGTATTCAAAGAACGCTACATAACCCGCATGGGGAAAATACTTGAAAATGAATATAGAAGAGCACAGTAATATAGCGCTAATACAAATTAACCTTAACCAAGAGGCAATGAAATGTTTGAAACAATTCCCGCCTTTAGGCCCACAATGCGACATACAGACCAAATCCCCGTATATTCGGTTGATCGACCAACACTGACATACATGAGTATTTGTCGAGTCGCTGGTCCGATTTGTAATTACTATCTGGAGTGATCAACTGAGTGACACCCGTCATTTTGATCTCCAAGCTTGTTTTCACAAATACTAGTATTCGTTTGGCGTTTTCATTCTCGGAGAAGGGTCTTACGTAATATTGTAAACCACGTTCATACGAAAATATATGTGGATGTAATGCGGCTAAGAATTGTTCAGAAAAAAGTCATAACTCTTTGATTTCAACGACAATTGCTTTTAACAAGAAAAGCCAATTTACATCAACGTCGTATATTTATTTTTTTTGTTAATTTTTTGCTTCTTTGCAACTTAATGTGCAAAGTTAAATCAGGTGAGGATTTTGTACATAACGAAGATGGTGTAAATGGTATTGACGAACCAGTATTCTCTTAAATAGATACTAATATACACTTTCTATTCTTCTTCATGTTAACAGCAATGTTTATGTATTACTGATCATTATGTTTTATCAGCGATATTTGTTACGGTAGTAGTTAACAAGATAAAAAACAGCAATATATGCATGTCAGATCGGATGTACAGACATATCAATTAGCCAGATTGATATTATGAGTTACCGGTAGGCTGTATCATCATCGTCGCATCATAAAAATTGTCACGACCATCACAATCAAAGTGATTTATGTATCAACCATTGCTCACACAATGAAAGCTTCAGCAAAGTTGTACGTGTATAAATTGTATGACGGATAAAATGCATGATACACGTAGAAAATTTAACACAGATTAAAGTATGAATTTTTTATTCACCACAGTATCTAGTGTGCATGTCTATTGTAGACGTCAATCTATTATCCTTTTTTTTCATGCAATCATGAGAGAACAAGATCGCGCGCTCTGCAGACGTTTCGTGTCCCTACGTTCCAGTATTCTTCAGCTGCAATGTCAGTGTGACCTTCACAGCTCGACCTCTGACCTGAGCACGGATACCCTTGACAACAGCTCCTTCTCTTTGGATGAACGGAGGGACAGTCCATGTTCGAGCCCCGGGGGCTTTATGGCCAGTCCGGATCTTGACCTAACCGAATTTAGGTCAAGGACATCGTCACTATTGTAACCTCAAGAATGCAGATGTGCGCCGATATTGATAATTAAGTGAAAAAGTGACGATTATTTATGAAATGCAAGGGAAACCCAGTGATTGCTGAATCCAAAGAAACAGTGTATGTTAAAGGCTACACGATAACCCTAAAGCATAAAGCAACTGACAATGTCCAAAATAAGTATTTATTAGTAAACAAGCCATTTATGTAAAGTGGTTCATCATAATAAATAACATCCAGAAAAAGTCGCTAAGAACCCATAGTGCGACCACGAGTTTTTTTTTGAGGGACATATTGAAAAATAAAAACGACAACATACACAAATGTAAAAATAAGACCCGTGCCTGTCACATACAGTGTACATATATCGCTAGTTGTTGTTGACAAATACATTCCATGTTATTCGATGGCATCAAATTTTCAGTATGAATCAACTGTCAGTAATATAGAAATATTAAGCAGACACATGGTTTCTACCTCATACATCACATTACTCGGGTTGTAATGATTTCCATTAATGTTTACCTCATGCTTGTTAATGTTGCTATGGATAATACGAGAAACGAAAAGTATGTCATTTAAACCAGTGGATACTTATCTGAATTGTTGTTCATTGTTAAGTGTATGTTGAACTAATTTTTGTCCATAAAATAAACGGCTTTAACTATTGTTCAATTTTGCTTGTACTAAACAAATTATTTAATATTGAATTAAAAGTGCACTATTAATTACAACACTACAGTGTTGATTAGATAAAAAATAATGCATTATACATTTTACTAACAACGGTGTAGAACATGTCATTCTTTTCATTTAATTGAGCGGTCCCTTTCAAACAAATTAAGTAAGGCGAACACAGCAAAGTAGATAAAGTAAACTCTTAATATTAATCAAGCGGCGTCTAAGAAAATCTGTGAAAAAACAACCATGAAAGTCGAGACAATGTGCGAATTGGAGACTAATCCAGCAGATTCCTTCTTTAAGTAAGCCCCGGGCAAATTGCTATTTTTTTTTTATTAAAGAGTAGTTTTGTTTCAGAAAAGACAAGCGTTGAAGATAAGGTTCAAAAATATATTATGTTTTTTTTGTGAAATAATGTTACGTGTAATTTGTTAAATGTATCAATATGGTCCTTGAATTCGGAACACATTTGCACGTAAATGATCTCGTAATCTATATTAAATAGTATCGCTTACTTCGATAAACATGAACTTGAGCTGCGGTATGAGAAAACTGTTCCTTATACTTACGCCGTTAAGTGTCGACTCAGATTATTGAGTGCAGTAAGTAATCGTCCCTGCTTAGGATGAGCGGACTACACAGGCTAATATGGGATGACACTTTACGCACATGCATTATTTCCAGTTTTTCCAGAACGAGGCTCAATTATTGTAACATGGTATGTACGGCCATAAAATGGCATGCCAATACTTTTTAACAATCTTAATGCATACTATAATACTTAGTAACAATATGTGTCGTGTTCTGAGAAAACTGGACAAAATTCATGTGCGTAAAGTGTCATCCCAGATTAGCCTGTGCAGTCCGCACAGGCTAATCAGGGACGACACTTTCCGCCTAAACTAGATTTCCGCTATGCAGAGACATTATTTAAACGAAAAATTCCACAAAAGCGGAAATTGTTATCCCTGATTAACCTGTGCGGACTGCACAGGCTTAACTGGGATGACAATTTACGCACAAGCATTTTGACCCGTTTTCTCAGAACACGACACACATATGTATATCTATGATATACCATGCACTACCATAGTGATTTATGATATCATATATTTTATTGTTTTGACAATCTCAGAATTTCTTGAAATCACAGTTTAAATTGCGAACCCAACTAGAAAAATGAAATTATCCAGCAAGTTTTACGTTGAGAAACGCTTTTTTATTGACGGTAAAGAGTCTGTTGAACCGGTTCCAGAATGCTGAAAAGATGTCTTCCTTAGAGTTCAAACTGAAAAAAGGTATATAACAATGAAAAACAAATGAGTTGTTTGCAAATGTCAAGAAGGTAGGGGAATGTTATTGCAAAGTTACCCCGCATATATGAGGGAAAAATCACTGAGAGTAAAATGAAGGAAAAATAATGTTGTGAGAAAACGTGTATAGGTGTTATTTTCAATGTCCTTAATTGTTAATGCCATATACTTATGCTTTTTATGTTAATGCGAATTATAGAATAACCTATACGAACAAGGTGAAGATTTCTGCACATTCAATAGGTGTTTTCAATGTTTATGGAAACAAGTTTGTATCTTATTGAAGTACACATTTTTTTTTATTCTTCATCACAATAACATCAATGTTGATTTAATGTTCATTTTTTTGATAAGCGACATTTCTTTCGTTAAGTACCTAACAAGACAGAAGATAGAAAAAAATACTTGTTAAATCAATGTCTTATTAGTTACGGACTGAACTTCGTCTTACACGTGCTACCAAGTTCAACGCGTGTCATATCGGATGTACATATACTAGAACTGAATCAGCCAAATTGGTATAATCAATTAGGTGGTCAGAATTCCGTGTTTACATTGCGTTCGTCCGACGGACTGGCTGACACATTTGTAATCTAATACTGTATCGTCAGCTCTCTTGATTAATGGGGGCTTGCTCGACTATATATTTTGGACATCGACACGTCTGTTTGGATGTACGTATAGCTATTGGAATATATTTTATGTTCACAACATATTAAATATTAAAAACTGCAGACATATTATTCCTCCTCCTCTTCCTCTCCCTCCCTCCTGATCACCATCATCATCATCATCATCGTCATCATCATCGTCATCGTCATCGTCATCGTCATCGTCATCATCATCATCATCATCATCATCATCATCATCATCATCATCAACATCATCATCATCATCATCATCTTCTTCTCCTTCTTCTTCTTCTTTTTATTCTTCATCTTCAGCCTCATCCTCCTCATTATCGTCATTCTTGTCACCATCCATTTTCCTAATAATCCTCATCAATGTTATTGTCGTATTCGTAAATAGTATTAACATAATAATAAACTTCATCGTCATATCAGTTCTTTTCATCATGATCACTATAACCATCATTATTTATATAAAGTTTGTTTTTATTAAACCCAACACTTGTGTTCAGATTGAGATTTTATACATCAACATTATAACACGTTTCTCTTTCATGCAATAATGAAACAACAAGATTGCGCGCTCTGGAGACATTTCTTGTCCCACGCTTCAGTGTGACCTTTACTGCTCGACCTCTATCTGCGCATGGATATCTTCGGCAACAGCACCTTTTCTTTGGATGAACACAGGGACAATCCGTGCTCGAGCCCCTATCAGAACAGAACTTGACCTGACCGTATTTAGGTCAAGGACATCGACATTATTGTTACGTGAAAAATGCGGATATGCGCCGATATTGAGAATAAAGCGGAAAGGTAACGTATATTTATGAAATGGGATGGCACCCTATGGCCCTGACTCACCAGAATGCTGTATTTCTCTCCATTTAAGGCCGATCATCTACGGGGGAAGCCAAAATCCATTTCCTCGTTTATGAATTCCCGGAAGTTTCCATTGATAAATTACAATCTATGCGCAGAGACATGACTGGTTCCCAGCTTAGACTTAAATCGGACCATTAACCTGTACAGGAAGTAACCGTCGAGAGGAATATCACTCAATTTACTTGGGTTATCCACTGTGGTCAAAACATCTCCTTGATTGGATCAGCATGTTCATAACAATAAAGCGCGGCCATAGTTTGCAGCGACTGTGCTCTTGAATATAGAAGTCAAACTAGCATTCACCAGTGTCTAAAACTGTTTTAACTGTAAACTGTATTAGTCGGGATATTTAAATTATGCTATAATGGTTACAACAAAATACGCCTATGTTATAATTCTTGTCAATATTGGTCATACACAGGTAACGCTTGTTTTATCTTGACGGCCTACATTTTCGTAGGGTAGTTTTCCTGTTCTATCTTGATAAAGATCAAAATAACAATCGCTTTATACATAGTTTAGACGAATATACTAATATAACTTTGTGGTTCTTTCGGTAATAAACCACACATGGGGACGATATAAACAGAAAACTGTTCCAGGTTCACGTTTCAATATAATTATAATATGCATTATTGCTCAGTAGAGCATCCCCAGCTTGGTAAGTAGGTAGTTAAGCTAGGCTACGATAGGCTAGGCTAGGCTCCATCCTGTAAAATATACAAATACACATATAAAGACTTATGATTCATAATAATTATTATAATATTATTATTAATATATATCATATAAGTAATAATACTATTTATAATAAGTCTTGTTCTATTTGCTTTACATTTTTTACCTGAACATTGGCCATTGTTTTGAAATAAAAGTATTAACAAACATACAAAGCAACACACACATATATCACATGACACGAACATTTCATAGCACACCGCACACAGTTTTATTACCAATTTGTTAAACTGAATGGACTCCTCTTTTTTGGTCCTTCTATCCACGCTTACGTGACTGCTGCAAATTAATAATGCACATACAAATATTAAGTGCACTTATTAGTTATGAGTTAAAACAATTCATACAAAAAAAATATCAAAAGAAAAAAATGTATCAATTGCGCAACCTTTTCAACAATCGAGAACATTTATGACTCAACATAACCAACAATTAAAATCCTTCTTTAAATACAAATGCCGCTTGTGTTTGGTTCCGTCACACATTCATTTTGATTTATGTAAAGAATTAATACATCCCTAAAAGTCTACATGCAGACAACCTTCACCTATTAATCGGCATACAGACAATCCACGACGGGTGCATATAGGTCGTAATTGTTTTATAGAAATGATGATGCTTGGGTATGGAACCAGATAATTAGGAGTAAATGACTTATATAATGCAATAAAAAACTATAGTAGCAAACGTGAATGTTAACAAAGCGCAGATTTATAGGTTTCCATTACTTATGTTACTCAAATGTAACCATATCAGCTTTTTTTGAAGGTTGTCTGGGTGATAGAGAATACATGGTTGGTGCCGCAATCGAGAAAATTTATCCGGTGAGGCTTAGAAAAAGAAAATAGGGCGAGCTTTAGCGAGCCCTATTTTTCTTTTTCGGGCCGATCCATTTANCAAGTGAATAAAAAATACGGAAAGCTGGTTCTGTAGTATATTTTCAAGAAGAAACAAAATAGGATGATATGACATATAATCGATAACATAATGATATTTTACATGTCACTTATATCGTATTATTTTGTTGTATAATAACAATAATTTTTGTTCACAATTTTGTTCTGGGATTCGATAAATATAATCATTATAGAATATTGCAATGTGTGCCATATCTATAACGATGACATTCATTAATTATTTAATTTACATCACATTGATTTTTGTTAATGAGATATGCTCAGCTGTTATTAATGAAATAGAGTATGCTCTCTAACGGAATTGTTTACATTGACAATTTGACGAATGCTATTCGTCTATTTATAGTATTCTATGTATTGACTTGATACATATAAAATATAAACCCCGAACTTAAATATTTAAATATAATTATTTGTGGACGCACTCCTATACTTTGAGATCTCTGTATCAAAAGGCTTATGCATTTATAACAAGTTCATTCGCCTTTTATATTATAATTATTTCGGCAGATTTTACTTCTTGCTAGAGGAATATTTTAGTCAGAATGTTTAAACTTAATCCACAGGAATCTTCAAAATTATTCCATCGACAAGTGTTACATTCGATTTTTATTTTTTATTTGCAACTGATAACTTATACTTGTATAAACATAACGTTATGTGTTGTATTGTTATTAGAAAATGATCATTTTAACAACACGTGAACAAGTCCATTGAACAACTCGGAAAACCATATACTTATCATCTGAAAGCAGCAACAATTACACCAAAACAAATAACAATCCGGTTTGGAATGATAGAAAACCCGATATTTGTTCGGATGACATCGTTATCCGGCATATATGGAATTAATTAATAATAAACGGGGTGAGACAATTCAACGCACATATTAAAGTGTCAATGTAACAGTTGAATGTCAAATATCAAACATAGAAACACGAATCAGACCAGAGTTCTCAGAGCCTCACATTGAGCAGCATGCATTGATTTTCGATATTGCCTGTATTATGTTCTTATTTAATTGACATCAATCATTAGAAAAATGAAAGCAACTGCTGTTTTATTTATGTTTACCATAAACCCGTCTATTTCCTGTTCAACATTGCGTTCCAGAAATAAATTACATTCAACACTTTTGTTCAACTGCTTTTAAATTTTATGTTTGTCATGAACCCGTCTATTTCCTGTTCAACATTGCGTTTCAGAAATAAAATCCATTCAATGCTTTTGTTCACGTTATATTTAATTACATGTTTGCTCTTGATTTAAACTGTTTGCACATTCATGTTAGCAGACATCGATGGAACAATAGAAACTGCACGCATCCCCATTTATATATTACAATATGTTATTCAATAAACGTTTCAACATGTTGAATATAATTCATTTTGTAATTGCTTTAATTCTGTTGAATGTGTGTTTGAATTCAGAGTTCCCTTTCGGACTCAGTAGATGTTAATAATTTTAGCAATTGTTTTCCATTGTTGCGTTATATCAGTATTAGGAATTTCAACATACGTAACTGTAAATGGTAACGAACAGTCTATATCAGACATAGTAATGAACATGTTACATGTGATGGCATTTCTCAATCTATTGGTCAGTGTGTTTTCTGGACAAACATCCGAAATAGTAAAAATCGGCGCTAGATGTGCCACCATTGGACATGTCGTTAAGATTGGACCCGATGTTTCACTCAAGAAATGTATTGAAGAGTGTGAAAGAAGACCATGGTGCAAAGCAATCGGGTACAGACGTCATTTCAACCTGTGTCACTTATACATACAGGCAAATGATGCAGTAAGCAGTGATCCCTTGTCGGAAAAGACGGATTGCATTGTAGTCATGAAAAGCAGCATGAACTCGCAGGTATCATTTGTTTCCAATCATGGCAATGCTTGTTATCGCATGCTCCCTGTGAATAAAGTGACTAATTACCCAGAGTTCACCTAGAGGGATTTAGTTGTAATCTTTAAAGGCAACGTGAATTCATACGTATATTTGTTTTCAATCATGGCAATGATATGTATTACAAGGTGTCTTATTATTAAATTATTAAATAACTAAAGAGTCCAAACACGATACCCTTTTTAGAAGTAAGCGTTGAGTAGTTTTTATTGCGGAGAAGAGTGAGAAATGTTTGCTTACAGCGTAACATTGTTATCGACATATTTGAAGCTGGTAATTGCATTTTTTTTACAAACATAAGATAACATATCTTTTCTTATTAGCCAAAGAGTCATATTATAAGTATACAGGGAAAATAGTTAATTCGCTCTTCGAGCTCTGATACTTCTTTTACATTGACTTAGCCTATGTTGTGTTTAATTCGGTATGTTTAAATGGAATTTAATTCATCAAGCAAAAGAATTAACTAAATTTGGTGTATATTTGTGCAGCTCTTGACGGAATGTGACAACAAGTGCGTCAAAGGCCAAACAAACTTTACAGCATGCCAACGGGTCGCCAACGCTATTTCATGCATAGCAGAGGGTAAGTATTAAGCGAAAAGAAACATATAGATAATGTTGTGTGTGCCGTGTAATGTAAGTTTTGAACTTGTACTTGATTATTGTTATACTGCCGTTTTGGCCGTTTGTTTAATCTTTGAAAGGCATTTATATAAAACACACCCATTAAATTAAATTTAATATTATTATGATATTTTACGGCGTTGTGTTGAATACGGTGCCATATGTGGACGAGTACACAGACAACATAACATATTGAAATAGCCGGGTATGCCGACTGCGTACGAGAACAAAAGTGTATCGCAATATTTTACGTTACGCTGTTAAATAATCTTTTAATCTTTCTGAATAAATATATATTTATATTTAAGTTACTTGCATTATTTAAGTTAAACATACATTTCAATGCAATGTCCGCAGAAGAGCACGAGGGCTCACGTGATTAATGACGTTGTGAGATGTTCGTGATAAACATAGTTTTTCTCCAGAAATAAAAGCTCAGAGAGTAAAAACAAAACATATTGTAAACATATTTTTACTATTTGACCGCTTTATCGCAGATCTGCAATAGATCTAGTTTTAACACGATGTACATAGTAGCGATTTTTCATGGAAGATACTTTATGAGTAGACTCTGAGATATTCGGTTTAACTTATCATGCAAGCGCGTCCAATACGGTAGAATACTGGACGGTCACGTGCTTCGAATGACGATAGCTGTGTGGATTATATAAATAGGTATACAATTATATAAATGCATAGCTTGATTACTACCCAGATTATGATAATATAATATGCATAACGTTAACATTTAAGAATGCCCACCACTAGAGGAAATAATCCACGGTCAAGTCTTTGGCAATATGAACAGCCAGGGCAGCAGGAATTTGGTAACGTGTGAGCCTGGATATACACTCAGGGGAGATAATATTGTCACATGTAACGAAGGACGATGGTCAAGCGAGCCAATTTGCGTGGAAGGTACTGCTAAACTCATTACCAGTATTCCAATATTTAATATATTTAATTCACGGCTTTATATTATTTAATTTATTCAGTCAGACTCTATGACTGCAAAAAGTCTATATTTCAAAATTAGTATAATCTTAAGTGATGTATGATCTAGTTTTTCAATTGGATTTCTTTTTGTTAAGTTAAACTTAGCTTATTACTATTAGAAGGCTTGATTCTGGGAAGATGGTTTTCGGTAATCAAAATACATACTGGTAGTTGTAATGGTAAAATAGTTGATATGATGTCTATGTATGTATTTTGTTATTAAGAAATACACATTTTGTTAGAAAATGAATACAATTTGTGATTGTTTTCAACACAACTTACACTTTCTAACTTATATTTTAAACCACAACCACAACCTATTTGAATGGTTTTTACTGGAACAAAATTAATTTTTGTCGGTGTTTTACAAAAAAGAAATTATATGACATTTTGTATGATTACCTAACGCATTATAAACATTATAATACGTCATTTTGCTGTTTTATAAGAAAGTTTTGCATTTTGTACAGACTCGCTAATTGAGTTGAACTGATAACTACCGATCAACATTTTTAACTGTTAACTGCCTATATGTCGGATCATTGCGTTAGAACGGTTCGGTAGTATCACGTTTATTCCGGCCATACATTTACTCAATTACTCGTGTGTTTTTCTCCAAAATACAAAGACCAGATAAAATTCCGGAATTTCACTCTTTAAAGTCATTTAAGGTATGCAGTAGTTTAATAATATTATTATTTTTATTTTTATTTCCGAATTGATACATTATTTTTTACGTTGGTACTTTACTTCTTATGCTGCTTCCAATAGACAATCCCAGAAAAGGATAAATCCCGGATTACCGCCCCTGAATACTCGCGCGCGCCTCCAAAACGGTATGAAGAAAAAAAAAGGAACATATATGTTTGTATAGATCCCTGAACAAAACAAGAAGGCGAAACGATTTTATCGAATATATTTTAAGATTTAAATAGCTTTTGTTATCGATCTGATAATCACATAATAGTTCGCGTTTTTTAATATCAGTAATAACGTAATTAGTAGAAATAAGGTTCATTTGCATTCATTTAAGAGTAATAAAACTCAGCATGAACAGGGACCTATTTGTATAGGTCCCTAACACGAATAAGGTCTTGATTGTCATTTAACATGTTATTTAAAGGTGACACGGGATATGTTATCTTAATTACGGTATCTACACATGTGCAGACATGTGGTGCCACGGGCATACCCATAAACGCTTTTAATCCACACTTGGGACATCGCCTCCCATTGAGCGGATTTTTCGCTCCTTTATCGCTGATGTTTTTTTTCAAGACCTTTATCTTGCTGAAATTACTCATCCGTAATAAACGAATAAAAAATCACTTATTTGTTTCGTGTTTTTATTTTAAATCGTAAATTTAGACTTTATTACGAAAATTAAATAAAGACAGAAGTTTAGGAAATCTAGAGAACACAATTGGAACTATTCAAGTTTATGTAAGGCCGCTCCATATTTTTCGTGTTAAACATGTTTATCGTGAATTTAGTTGTTATTAAGAAAGTTTAATAAATAATGAAATCATTAAAAAAAATATTGATAACAGCCCACAAAAGTTTATTTCAGACTGAAAACGTTGACACAACATGTTAAACGCTATTTAAATAATAATATAAGAAAGTTATAGGCAAAAGCTGATGTGTCCTTTTCAATAAAAAAGTATGCCATGTCCTGACATCTAACACACTTTTGCAAATGAATATTTCCGGTACTTGTTTATTTAGAATCACAAAATTCATACACGGCTAGTGATTTTTGTATTAGCATGAGAGCGATTTTTAAATAAAAGAAATTGCTAAAAAGCACTTAATTTTTAGACTCAACCATATACATATTTTTAATTTAAAAAAGTTTGCCTCTACCTGAAATCTTACAGAGGTTCGCTAATAAATATTTCCGGACCAATTTTTAAATCACAAACTTCATTTCGGCTATAGATTTGTATATTACCTTTAAAATGACACTTACAAGGGAAATATTTATATCGAAATGGAAAATGTTTAGACAAACAAATATATGTACTATTCAATAAAAAAAGTCGGCCTCGGTCTTTAATCTTACAATTTTTGTTATTGGGTATCTCCGGAACTATAGTAGTACGGCATTTAATAAGAAATAATATTTTTTTATTCCGGGATTCATGCGTTAATAAAGGCAGATATCTACTTTTCAATAAAATTGTCTACATCGGCCTGCAATCTTTCAAAGTTTCGCTAATTAATATCTCCGGCACTATTTACGGTAAAATCACAACGTTTACTTCAGACTTTAGATATTTCTATTACCTTAATAATTTTCATTGAATAATGTTATTCCATAAAGAAATAATTTAATTTTATACAAAGGCATTACTGAAAGTTGTGCTTAAAAAAGCAAACTCGGCCTTATACATTACGTGTTGTCACTAAATATTGTTGCAGAGACACATATTTAATAAATCTATCGTGCGTATTTTTTTTATTTTATTTATATTGACTAATGATGTGATACATATCGACACTTGGTTTCATGTTTCAATTGTTTTCAATCCAACTGTTCGAAGTCATAAAGTACTGTTTATTGGAATAAAGCGGGTGTACACTATGATTACGCTGTTATCTGCCAAATTCTTCAGTTCCGTCAGGATCAGCGGGTCACGTGTTAGCCAATATGGCGGCGGTCAATTTATCGATTCTGGGATTGTCTATTGTAGAAAGGTAGAATAAACCTGTTAATTGATTGGCATTTGTATAATAGTCAAAAGTGTGATCTCTTAAGGAGATGCCAGGGGATTTTGCAATGCCCATGATATATGCGACATGAACAATTGTCTTATAATTAAACCAATGATAACCCTTTAGACCGAGTTTACCGTCACCAATATGTTACTTTTTAAATCCTGCTTTTGCAGAACCTGTCTCGACGCCTCCAGGTAAGCCGTGTATCGTAATAATGGTGATTATTTGCATACATTTTGATTGAACTGACAATTATTAAATTGTTATTCAATAATACTTCTTCCGATTAAGAATAATCTCAAATTTATAATCAGTTAACTAAAGCACAACATGTATAATATTAAGATATAGTGTGTGTATTAAGATATACTGTGTATTGGGCAATAATTTATAATGAAAAATCAGAGATTACCATTTAGACTACGTGAACAGAAAAACACAATGTTAACTATACCATTATATATTGATCTAATATCAGTATGATGTTCTTACATTTTCTCTTCATCAATGTACTCATCTCATATTTCTGCCACAGTTATTAATATTCACAACACACAGAAATAATTCATTCACTTAATTCGTTAAAGTATTTATATACTAACAATGTATAATACTTATTCATTTTGTTTCCACAGAGGAACAATGGGTGTCAAGCATTCGAGCATTTTCATCACAATGGGGCAGCGGAAGGTAAGTCGATAATACAATCTGTGATATGTAACCCGCTGAGAAGTTTATATATGTGCATTGTGAACGTTATTTTATTTGAAAGATTAAACATTTACTTTTAACGTGCTAAATTTTATTATTTAACATTTCTTAATCATATCTTAAGTTTAATTACCTACGTTCAAATCACAAACATTACACTTGGCACAATTTTGTTTGTTTCTATTGTTTGTTTGTGTTTGTTTGAATAGTTGTTGTTTTACCGTGTACAACAGAATGTCAGTTTTAAAACGGCTGTCACTTTACCATCTCAAAGTTTTCCTGAGAAAACTTATGTATAAGTGCACAACTTATGCAGTAACTGACAACTGTCCTATTTATATAAGAGTTAGGGGGAGAATGGCCGTAGACACGATTTCATGACCGACTCCCACAGACGTTATGTGGCAGGAGCTGGAATTTGGTTCTATAAAAACATAACGACACAAAAGGAAACATACAGTGTAGGATGATAATCGCATATTAGTTCATCGAGAGAAAAAGAGTTCTTTTTAACTATAACGAAACAATATCCCATCGTTTAATAACCCAATAACAAACGCAAAAGGAAGTATTGATTCTATTTTAAGAGTATTAAAATGCAGTTCACAAATATATATGTAAGATTGGATTTCAATTATAATAATTATCGCTTTTGGTATACATGTACATGTACGTGTATTTAAAACTATAAAACTACAAATTCCTATATATCAAAAATAATACTCGTCGTTTATAAAGTCAATAAAAACAACGATACATTGCACATGGCTTAATTGTTATGTGCAATGGAGTCATATTATATTTGTTTGAAATAGAGCTTTAATTTGCAGCTGGAGTGCACAACAAGTAAAAGGACCCCCTAATGTCTATCCTAAGTATGCAGACAATCCTTTGGCTTGGAGTGTTGGAAAAGATAATACAAACTCCAAAACGGAATTTCTTGAGGTTCGTATATTTCGTCCGGGGAAATACTTTTTAATACGAATAAATCATGAAAATGATTTTGGTCCTGATGTGTGTTTTGCAAAGAAATTATAACGTTTAAATATGAACATTGATAACAGGTGTAACTTAAAAAAAAAAGAATAAATCAACCATTCCGTCAGATTGCATTGGTAATGCATTCATAGTGTTTTTCTGTATCACAAGTAATACTATTTCTTTCGGAATTGTTGACTCGTCAACAATATATATATATATANTCATTTTAATAACAGTAGTTTATTGATCAGCTGATATTCGCCAATCCAGTCAGGGTGGTGAGAGTGGACATTTACGAGACCTTCAACGCTGGCACAGTGACGTCAATCGAAGGTCTGCATTTGTCAGACGACAACTGGGTTAAATTGTGGTCCAGGGTTCGAGCCGAACCTCTTGAAGATGCAAGGATATTTAGTCCACAACTAAACGTAAGTTTCATTTACATATATGGGAAACGTACAACGTGTACTGATTTTGTGATATTCGTACTAGTGAAAGTTGTGAAATAGTACAAGTAGTGCTATATAAGTAGCAATTGCGAAATAAGAAGTACTGATAGTTATAGCACTAATAATAGTAGTAGTAGACATGGATGTAGTTGTAACAATAGAAGTAGTAGCAGTTGTAGTAGCAGTAGTAGTAGTGGTAGTCGTAGTCGTTGTGGCAGTATTTCTTTAATAATTTTCGAGATACTCTAATTGTTCGACCAACACAAATTTATGAGGCGTTAACACGGTTGGAATACTATCTTCGCATCAGAAGAACAAACAGTCGATTATTGTCTGATTTATAACAATAAAACAAATAATTTTGTTCCGTTAGAACATGATCAGACACACAGTTTTGAAAACGGGCGATATATTCCATTATCTCGTGCTCTGGATATTGCTTCAAGGCGAAGCGTAAAAAAAGGCTGGCTATCAAACCGGTTTAACCACCCCATGCTTTGCATGGACCGTTTCAGTAATGTGTCCCCAGTTTAAGACATTGTTAAATGTGTGTTGTGTGTGTATTGTCCTGTAATACATTAACTATTGGTCACTTGCCTCTAATACCAGACTTCCGACTTTCGACATTCTGAATTCTCTCCTAAAAAGTCGGAGGAGTGTTTACAATATTTCATACAATGCGTTGGTGATGCTATGAGTTGATGGATAACATGTTTTTTCTCCTTCCAGGTCACAACCGTATTTACTAACATCATTCGTATTAACATGGATGCATCTGTCTCGAAAAGTGAAACGGAGATTGACGCTGTCAAGCTGGTGGGAGCTTGAACTTACACTACCAATTGGTGGGAGCTTGAACTAACACTACCAATTGGTGGGAGCTTGAACTTACAATACTACTTTTCTGAATCAAGTTCGACAAAACACAGATACACAACAATTATTCGGCTCTTTAATGTCAATATGTCATTTATTTCATGGCGCAACGTCTATACATTGACTGATATATTTAATCAATGTGTTTTTCTACGTTTCTATTTTTTTTTTATTCAATATAAGACATACAATGTATACATGTATATGATCATAAAGTGATACCATGTAGCAGCAATAATGTTCCAACATGTTATACACGATGTGCCAATATATACCCTTTTGACCTTGTGGTTTCCTTTTGATTGAAAAAAAGGTTAATATGTTTTTTTTCTTTGGCTGTTTGTGATAGGTGTTTAAAAAGTAATTATAAAAAATATGAGTTGCATAAAGAGGGTGGAAAGCAAACTGGACTTGTCATGAAGGTTTAATGTGTTTCCATTTATGTTCAAATATATGAAGTGTATCATTGTTGATGGCCTTTTTTTTCAATTTGAATCTTAAGTTTTAAATAATTGATAAAAAAGTTCATTGTAGGTGTTTGTTGTTTGTATTTCATGCTGAATATGAAATATGTTATTAATATAATAATGTAATTCACAGCGTTATTAACCTCTTGTATTTTGAAGGTATTTACCCCTAAACTGATGTTTAAAAGAGATAGTTTAACATTTAATTGTTGTTTCTCAAGAAAGGTTGTCAAGTAATTCCATAGAGATTGAATATGTTTACACTCCAAGAAAAGGTGTTCTATTGTTTCAATATGTTCACTACACATATCACATAGATTTAAGTTGGATAGGTTGCACTTAAACATATATTTATTTGTAGCTATGATTCTCTTGATGTATTTATATTGAAAGTTTCTCAGTGTGCTATCAGTAGTGGATTTATATGGCATGACAAATATTTGTTTCCAATTAAATCCTTTTTCTCCAAGAAGGTTTTGCCATTTAGTTTGAGCTTTAGAGATTTCGGCAGGATTCTTAATTTGAAGTGTGTAAAATATGTTGTTCGTTTTGTTTTGTTTTGCAATTATGTTTTCTACGAATGTTTTCTGAGTACATGGTGTGTTATTTGTATTGGTAACTGTTTTAATATGTATTGGTTTACTTTTGATCAATTTTTAGTACATTAGGAAATTACTTGTAGGTATTCCGAATATGTAGCATAAATTATCAAAAGAATAGAAGTCGTTTATTCTGAAGTCGTACAATTGATCTACATATTTTATGTTTCGTTCAAACCAATGTTTATAGAAAAACGTCTTATTGTTAGTAGTTATATCTTTATGGTTCCATAAAATGGCTTTACTGTTTATTTTGGTGTCTAAATTATGAGTAACTTTACACGTTTATTTAAGTAAAATTTTCCTGAAGCTACATATGAAATTATGTAATATTAGATAGTTCTATTGTTTATATAATTCTCATTCCTTTATAAAAATGTGTTATATCTAAATTTGACGATATTATTGTATTTGTATAACGAGTTCTCTTTTTCCACCGAAGCCGTACCATTACTTTTTAAGTCACAAAGGCAATCAATTCCACCAGTAATACAAATATAATTTTTGCAATCTTGCGAAACTGTTCTGAATTCACGAAATTGTAGCATTATTAGCAACACATCAAAGCAGAATCGACATGTATAGCGTGTCGCATACGTTATGCTTTGCTTGGACACAAATCTGTGCAGGATATGGCAACAATTTTGAAAATCGAGCAGTTGGATACTTTAATCATATGACGTTTGTAAAAATGTGAACTGCAAATTGTTTAAACATACCACAAAAAAACACACTCTTACGTTGACATCGCGACCTCATAATTTAAGTGTTAGTGTCACAAGCGTGTTGATCCTGGAAACAACACACACTCAAAAACTGGAACACTTTTTGTATATCCTTTTGATGTATATCAACTTGTTTATAGCTGTTTGTTTAAAAAAAAAAGAAATTGTTATCCTATATACATGCCCTAGTCATAGTGAGCTTCTATGTAAAATAAATTATAGTAGACTAAAATATTGTTGTTTTGATACCCTTCAAACCCGCAAAGACAGCAACATGAAATAACGATTTATGTTTAATTGTTGTTCTGGTGCATTCGTTGTTTCTGTATTGTTTCCTGTATGCGCCATTAAAACCCACCAACACGACACAACGATATGACAGACATTATCCACTATAGTTCAAACAGTGTATTTCAAATTATAGACTTTTTGTCAAGATGGGTGTACATACAAAAATATGTGCACATATATATGTGCTGATACATGCCTTTATAAAATGTGTACGTGTATGTATACAGTAGACTTGTAATCAGCTATGCACGTCGTGTCCAAAAATTTATTACACCTGATAAGTGGATACTCACATCCTCCGGGTCTGTTCAGAAGCTTAAATTTTTCCTATTTTTTTCTGTTCATACTTCATTGTTATAGTTAGGTTATAGATAAGTTAGTGTCAAAGGTTTTTTCCGTAAAACAAATATCTGCTTTTGTTAAGCACTCCATCGGATATTCTCTTCATAACGTCACAAAGAGGAAACCGTGGCAGCATGGTAAATAACTTCCTTTTGTTTAGTGTTTGACAGAGGCAACCTGAATTGTAGAAATTGTAAATCCATTTACGAAAATTTTAATCAATGTTTGACTATATAGTTTTGGATCATGTATGTTCGAAGTTAAGGCATCAACGTTAGTACATCCCCTCAACGTTCTCTCAGTTCAGTTTTGTATCACCCACGAATCCTTAAATACATACAAAGCTACCCCAAATATTATCCTTACAATGGTTATTTATGTTCAATGAGTTGGGTTATACAACAACAGTGTGGTCAAACAACAACACAATGATTACTTATTGGTAGATAATACATGAATAAATGAGATGATTTATTACGTTGAATTCACATGATTTTAATTAACACAAACCCCAGACTTTTTGTGGTCAATAAATGTATTTTTATAGAAATGCACATATAAGCGTGTGTTCTGCAGAATCGTTTTCCTCTCACAATATTTTTTTTGTAGAGTTTTATTAACAGTCATAAAGACGTCTGGTCTCAAAATACAACTTATATTACATGAAAACAGTTGTAAACACTGGCTTAAATTAAAGTCATTTGAAAAATAGAATACAATTAAATTTGTTGTGGTATATAACAAACTTTTTGTCTTTCAATTTCAAAAGGACTCATTTAATGTGAAAAAAAATACTGCAAAATTAAAATAGAGTATAAATCATTTTCATATTTCAAAATATCATTTTTGACGTCATTGAAACATTTAACTGGTGTTTCATGTGTGTGGTAAATAGGATTTTAAATTAAAGCGGATATTTGTTTTATCAGACATTTCTATAGGATACATATTTTATTACAATCGTTGTGAAGAAAACGCTTTATAAATCAATTTTACATTATTTTGCACTTAAACATGCCAACTCTCTGAATAAAGACCGCACTGGCCAATCGATAAATATTGTTGTCGTGAACTTAATAATTCGTTTTTGTCACATCATTCGCATCTGAGTATAAACCTAAAAGGTTTTGTCATGGGTTTTGGAACAGGTTGTTGTTGTTATTTTATAATTTTGATAAGTACCTTATAACACGATATTTACAACACGATATATAATTTAACACTCCTTAACGTGTATTGTTCAATTCTCGCGATTGAATGGTACTTAAATTGTATTCGAATATAATGATTCATTATTTGCTTGTTATTTGTGTTTATGATGCAATTTGATTCTGTACTGTGGCCGTCAAAATAATAATAAAAAAGCATCATGAACACGTTCATTGGCAAAGCATCCCGCGAGTGTTTTTTTTCATCCGTCCTACCTTCATAAGAATCAATACTTATATCTAGCAGTAGATTTCAGGAACTAAATTGTTACAAGAATATTGACACAATTCCCATAGTTTGCTTGGATGAAATTTAAATAAGTACGACACAATAGCAGCGAGTTGTGATACCATTGGGCACGATGTTATGTTCAATGAGGACATCGAAATGTGGGTACAAGAATGTACTCGAAGACCATGGTGTCAGCATCTTGGATACAGGCTTCAACCCATGCTATGTAACTTGTATATAGAACGTACATTGTACTCGCGAATGAATTGTTTCGATAGCCCTAAAAAGGGCCATGCAGTCAGAGGTTATGTATACAACGAATTACAGGTTTACTGAATTTGATATATTTCTTAAAACACGATACTTATAATTAGTTAACATATTAATTTTATCAAAGCAGTAAGAATTGTATCAATCTGGCAATAAATACGATAGGCGCATAGCAAAATAGAATTTCAAATGCGTATTGTTCGTCGGTATCAGTAATTCACTGTTCCCTGTGACTCGAATTCGAGGACGAATTCCTACTTGGCAGGGGAGAATGTCACGGTACCAAACTTAAGGGGTGTTGCGGCAGTTTATTTAACCGAGAAT
>VMBQ01003964.1:0-33462 GCA_007657795.1 Dreissena rostriformis
TTTGATTATAATGATCGTGTCGTAACTTCAGAACTAATGAATATTCTATGAAATGAAGTTTATGTTCTTGTTTTATGTGAGTCTCGAGGATATGAGATAATTATGCAGTAATGAGTTACTTGTATTGAATTTTATAACTGTGTGAATCGATGAATAAAGTGAGTTGAGAGATACCCACCAAAGAGTTCAGAGTTATTACATGGTGTCAGAATGGTTGGAAATAAATAGCTGGAATACAGAAAACAATAGATGCAAGACATTTATTGATGAGGGTTTAGACAACTGGGAAAAGTATGGCTGCAAAAGGAATTAGGAATTTGCCGGAATTTAATTCAGCCGATGCAGGAGCCGCAGAGTGGGAGGTATACACACGTAATTTTCTAGTTCACATGGACGCATTAGGTCTGCATGACACACCAGGGCTTCGAAAAGTTGGAGTATTATTATCCAATATGGGTCGTGAATGTGTCAAAATGTATGATTCGTTTGTATGGGTGACAGAAGTGTTGGCAGATGAAGACAATGGTATTGCCCACAGACCCGCAGAAGATAGATATGATTTGGACACTGTGCTTACAAAATTTGATTATCATTTTGGTGTCCACAACTTAAGAAACATTAAGCGGCAAGAATTTCTGAACACAAAAAGAGGTAAATTATTTGTTATGGATTACATAGCAGTATTGCAACGAAAAGCTGAGTACTGCCAATATGGGGCGCAAAAGGATGGTTTCATATGTTACATGATTATTAATGGGATAAACGACAAAAAAGTGTTCAGAAAAGCTCATGGAAATTCGAGCAGACCAACTAACATTGGAAAGAGTGATTCAAACGGGTCGTCACATCGAACTCACAAACGCTCACATTAAGACTTTGCAAGAACATCCAGCACGTGGCACGTCCCGATACATATGGTAAGCGTGGTTCAAGACAACACAGTTCAAACAGTATCATGTCATTTTGCCAAACGTATTGTAAAATGCATGCGATTAAAAATTGTCCAGCACGCTACAAAAGAAGCGATGTATATGGAAATTTAAAGGACATTTTAAGGCATCAAGATATTGTAGAGGACGTGCAACAACTCGAGGTCGTTGGCAGCACAATGGTGGCACTAGGCCAAGCCGTGGCTATGGTCGTGGTCGAGCAAACGTTCGTGTACACTACGCAGAAGAAGACGAACTATCTGATATGTTCGAACAAAATACATCCTCACATGATGTTAACACAGAACAAAACAAAGGCAATGAAACGAGTAACAAAGAGTGGACAGTAAATATAACGGTCAACAACAAACATTTGCGATTGGATATAGACAGTGGTGCACAATGCAACGTGCTCTCGAGACAAATCGCTGAGAATGTTTGTGCAGAATTCCCGATATTACAGAGTGATGCCCGCATACATGGTGATAGCGGAACGCTGATCAACGCATTGCGAAAATAACTTAACCATGCGAATACAAGAACGTGAAGCACAATTTAACATTCCAAGTGAGTGATGGACAGAGAAACTTAAATTTGTTGGGCAGAAGATTCAGTTAAGCCTCATCATGAGAGTAAACAGTACCCAGATGGAAATAGAGCAACTGATAAAAGAATTCCGCGATGTTCTAGGTGATCAAATTGGTCGTTTGCCAGGAGAGTATGACATCAAGATCAATGAGACAGTGACACCTGTGGTACATGCACCTCGTTCAGTTCCAGTAGCTATACGGGGTGAATTGAAAGAGCACTTAGACCATCTTGAGCGTTACAAAATAATATCAAAACAAACAGAGCCGACAGAACGGGTGTATAGCATGGTGTGCGTGAGAAAAAAGAATGGCAAAGTTCGCATATGTATTGATCCAACTGATTTGAACAAGGCGATCATGCGTGAACACTATCCTATGAACACAATTGACGAAGTTGCAACAAGTTTGCATGGAAGCAAATATTGCACTACATTAGATGCGAACATGGGTTATTTTCAGATAAAATTTACTGAGAAAAGCTTAAAACTCACAACATTTAACACGCCATACGGTCGATATCGATACCTTTGAATGCACCGAGAGAAATGGAGAAGCGTACAGTGTCAGTGTACAATAGCGTTTTGAACAGCGTGTCTGCATTCCAATAAGTCTCAGATCTGAAACAATGAAAGCTATACATAAGTCACATCTTGTTAATTGCAAGAGAAGAGCCAACGAGTTGGTCTATTGGTATGGTATGAATAAGCAAATAGAAGATGTAGTTAGCAAATGCAGTGTATGTTTGACATACAAAAACAAGCCAGCAAAAGAGCCGATGATTATGCAACCTGTACCAGAATTACAATGGAGCAAAGTTGGCACAGACTTTTTGAAGTCAATGGTTTTCATTACTTGAGCATGGTAGATAATTACTCAAACTTCATCAAAGTATCACCTTTGCAATATGATACAAGAACAAATACAAAATTGAAACAAATGAACGCCAACGTTGCAAGATATGGCATCATGGATACGCTTGTGAGCGACAACGGTCCGCAATTTTCAAGTCAAGAATAAAAAACAAGTCTTGATTCATACAATATTAAACACGTGACATCATCTCCACTATATCAGCAATCAAACGGTTTGGCTGAGCGAGCTGTTCAAACGGTGAAGAATCTTACAAAGAAATGCTTTGAGACAGGTGATAATATTTACTTGTGCCTGCCTTAATTGCGTAACACTCCTCGAGTTAATGTAGTAGGTTCGCCGATGCAGAGGCCAATGGGTCGGAGAGCAAGAACCCTCATACCGATATCAAAAGGACTGCGGAAACCCCATGCTGACCAAACAGGAAAGATTGCGTCAAAACTGAATGATTATATATGCAAACAGAAATTCTACTACGACAGACACGCAAAGGTAAAAGAAGACCTGAAGCCAAATGANGATTAATGTTGAATTATTTAAATCATTTTTCTTCTTTCCTTGATATTTTAGTCATATATAGGCACAACAAATGCACAAAATCATATTTGCTTTAGGCTTACCGGTATCGCTAACATGATCCGTGTGACGTCATTTCCTACCGTCTCCACACTCATACTGGACGTCTTCGAACTCTTCCTCCGCATACGTCAGCAGCAAACGAATAGGTCCCGCTAGCTGATGATAATTTAATGGTAATACATCAACAAAGCTTATATAATGTAGATCACTACAAAATGGCAAAACTCACGTAGGTCCCACTGTGCAATATAAGAACTGTCAAAGTCATTCTACGCATACACCTTAAGTAATGAAAGACTGGAGATGCGTTTCCTAATGGGTACATCACATTTGTTAAGATGTTCAATCATCATTACGCAACACTGTTCATTACCATTAATTGTAATAACAACTTTAAAAAACCTTATAATATTGGTGTTTTACAAATCTACTCATGATCATTGTAGTTGTAAACATCAATTAGAAGGAATATTATGGAATAATATGATAGTGATAGAATTGGTTTTTTTGCTGACTTATGAGAGGAGTTTAGTGTCTCTCTTTGAAAACTAACAATACACCAAACAAGTAATTTTTTATGTTTCACAAAAGTAACACAATATAGAATTTCCTCTAGACTATCATTTTGCGGGGCTCTAAAAGGCCCTACACTGTGGTTAACAACGCTTGACTTATTCACCAAAGTTCACCGTGAGTATGTGCCTACTACACTGGTTTTGTAAACTGAAGGTGAGCGGCACAATGCTCCGATAGCGCGTGTCCTGTTTTATAAACATTATGCTTTATAAGTGCAGGTGTACCGTGTTCACGTAAAACTTTGGTTTGCAAACAGTTATGTTAACTTAAATAGTCTTACGGATAATGGAACACATTGCCAAATCTTCATTCACCAATGAAAACTGATTATGTATTATAATGTAAGGGACAAAACTTGTATTGTCTTGTTAAAGCATGCAGTCATGAGTAACTTGTATTGAGGTTTATATCTGTGTAAATCTATGAATAAAGTGAGTTGTGAGTTACCCACCAACGAGTTCAGAGTTATTACATGGTGTCAGAATGGTTGTGAACAAAAAGCTGGAATACAGAAAACAATAGATGCTAGGCATTTATTGATGATTTGTTAGACAACTGGGAACAGTATGGCTGCAAAAGGAATAAGAAACTTGCCACAGATTAATTTAGCCGATGCAGGAGCCGCAGAGTGGGAAATTTACAAACGTAATTTTCTAGTTCACATGGACGCATGAGGTCTGCATGACTAACCAGGGCGTCGAAAAGTTGGTTTATTATTATACAATATGGGTCGTGAATGTGTCGAACTTTATGATTCGTTTGTATGGGTGCTAGAAGTGTTGGCAGATGAAGACAATGGTATTGCCCACACACCCGCAGAAGATATATATGATTTGGACACTGTGCTAACAAAATTTGATCATTATTTTGGTGTCCACGGCCTTAGAAACATTAAGCGGAAGGAATTTCTGAACACTTAAAGAGGTCAATTATCTGTTATGGATTACATAGCAGTTATGCAACGAAACCCTCAGTACTGCCAATATGGGGCGCACAAGGATGGTTTCACATGTGACATGATTATTAATGGGATAAACAACAAAAATTGTTCGGAAAAGATCATGGAAATTCCTGCAGACCAATTAACATTGGAAAGTGTGATTCAAACGTGTCGTCACATCGAACTCACAAACGCTCACATTAAGACTTTGCAAGAATATCCAGCACTACACGTGGCGCGTCCCGATTAATATGGCAAACGTGGTGCAAGACAACACAGTTCAAACAGTATCATGTCATTTTGCCAAAAGTGTTGAAAAATGCAAGCGATTAAAAAATTTCCAGCATTCTACAAAAGATGCGATGTATGTGGTAAAATGGGACATTTTAAGGCATCAAGATATTGTAGAGGACGTGCAACAACTCGAGGCAGCACAGTGTTGGCACTAGGCCAAGCCGTGGCTATGGTCGTGGTCGAGCTAACGTTCGTGTTCACTTCGCAGAAGAAGACGAACTATCTGATATGTTCGAACAAAATACATCCACACATGATGTTTACACAGTACAAATTCATACAGCACCATTACGGAAACAAAGAATGATGCTGAAGTTACAGTCATACGAATTCAAGTTGATTCATAAGAAAGGGAAGGAAAAGGGTCTTGCATATTGCCTGAGCAGAATGCCATTAAATAAAGAAGAGAAACAAACAATGGATGATGAGCTGATGGTACTCGTGGCAGAAACATTTGCATGTACAAATCATTAAAAGATATCAAATGCAACAGCAGATGATGAACAGCTACAGATATTAAAACAAATAATCATATCAGGATGGCCAGAAACGCGCAATGAATTGCAGGATGAAGCAAAACCATTGGGGAATTAAGAGTTGTCAGTGTACAATAGAGTTTTGTACAGCGTGTCTGCATTCCAATGAGTCATAGATCTGAAACAATGAAAGCTATACATAAGTCACATCTTGTGAATTGCAAGGGACGTGCCAAAGAGTTGGTCTATAGGCATGGTATGAATAAGCAAATAGAAAATGAAGTAAGCAAATGCATTGTATGTTTGACATACAAAAACAAGCCAGCAAAAGAGCCAATGATTATGCAACCTGTACCAGAATTACCATGGAGCAACGTTGGCATAGACTTTTTTGAAGTCAATGGTTTTCATTACTTGATCATGGTAGATTATTAATCAAGCTTCATCAAAGTATCACCTTTGCAACACGCTACAAGAACAAGTACAATAGTGAAACAAATGAACGCTAACAGTGCAAGATATCGCATCGTGGATACGCTTGTGAGCGACAACGGTCCTTAAATTTCAGGTCAAGAATAAAAAACAATTTGTTGATTCATACAATATTAAACACGTGACATCATCTCCACTATATCAGTAATCAAACGGTTTGGCTGAGCGAGCTGTTCAAACGGTGAAGAATCTCACAAAGAAATGCTTTGAGACAGGTGATAATATTTACATGTGCTTGCTAGAATTGCGTAACACTCCTCGAGATAATGTAGTAGGTTCGCCGATGCAGAGGCCAATGGGTCGGAGAGCAAGATCCCTCATACCGATATCGAAAGGACTGCGGAAACCCCAAGCTGACGAAACAGGAAAGATTGCGTCAAAACTGAATGATTATATATGCAAACAAAAATTTTACTACGACAGACACGCAAAGGTAAAAGAAGACCTGAAGCCAAATGATGCAGTACGAATCAAAACACCAAAAGGATGGAGACCTGCAGAATATTTGCGGAAATCGCCATATCCTCGTTCGCACATCGTAAAAGCTGGCGAAAGTGGACGCGAGTATCGGCGTAATACGTCTATGCTCGTGAAAACCAAAGAGTCCCCACATCTCATTGAAACACACGATGAAACAATACCAAAATTATCGATGGTTTCCAGAGATTTGCAACAGAACGGTACAGAATTGTCAATCAGCAACAGAGATTTGGCAAGGAACGACAGAAATTTGCCAACAAAAAGCAGAGAGTTGCCAAGAGAGCAGCTACCGGTGCAACAACATTCAGCACAGCAGCGAAACAACACGACAGAACAAATCCGTAAGCGTTCAGGACGAGCAGTGAAAACACCAAGTTATCTCAAAGATTATGTGTGTAAAAGTGTGTCATGGGAATAATAATTCCGTTACCTAATTACCGTGTTTTATTATTATCAATTTCATTTATGATACATTTTTATTTCATTTACAAAAGTATATTCATATATTATCGATTTCATTTATGATAATTTGTATTTAATTTACAAACATATATTCATAACATTTAAGTTTAAAATGGACACAGTATTTTTAAACTAATAATCTTAGTTGATTACACAAAAATCGTTTTATGCAAAGAAGCTACTATAGTACTGTAGCAAGTCTACTTTCTACTAAGACAGTTTTATGTATTTCATATAAAATAATATCCAGCATTGTATAGGACAATATAGCATGTTATATCAACATAATTACTCGATTTGATGTTGTTTGTACACATTTAGTTTATCATATCAATATCTTGGTTAACGTTTAAAGATTCATTTTTGTTTTTCTCTTGACAACAAAATGTTCATAAAAATTCGCATACTACCCGGACAAGGAGAGGGTACGCAGGGAGTCAAAGGAACTAAAAGGTACCCCTTTCGGAATATCCGAGCAATATCCACAGGAAGTTATGGAGGTCCGACGAAGGCTAATACCCATCATGAAAAAGGCAAGATCCGAGGGAAAGGAGGCGTATCTCAGGATTGACAAACTGTATATAAACAAGCAAGTGTATAAGGAATAGGACGTTAGTGAGGGTGTCATTAAAATTGTCACATGGAATGTGGAAGGACTAACAGCGTTTAAATGCTCTGATAGTAAGTTTTCATCTTTTCTTAACTGTCATGATATTATATGTCTTACTGAAACTTGGACAAATAAAGACTCTACCTTAGACCTAAAAGGCTATAGTAAGCCTATGCACTCATACAGACGATTACAACACCGTAGAGCGAAGCGCTCGAGTGGTGGTATTGTGATTTACATTAAAGACTATATTCGTAAAGGTGTTACATTAGTAAAAAATGACATTGATTGCATTGTTTGGCTTAAATTAGATAAAATGTTTTTTAATATTGAATCAGATGTATATTTATGTGTTGTATATATTGCACCTGAAAATTCCCCTGTTCACTCTTTGTATACTTATGATATTTTTCAAACTATTGAATTAGATATTAATTTTTATCAAACCAAAGGAAAGGTATTTTTAACTGGAGACACAAACTCGCGAACGGGAAATAAAGCCGATTACATCGAAAATGATAGGTATATAAGCGATACCGATTTTGATACTGTCCCAGATATTGAAACCTTAATCCCACGCTCAACTTGTGACCTTACTACGAATCGATTTGGAGACAACCTGTTAGATATTTGTAAAGCGACTAATATTCGTATCGTGAACGGACGTTTACATAACGATCAAAATATAGGTAAAATAACGTGCTATACACATAATGGTGAAAGCTTAGTTGATTATTTATTAACTGCGCACACCAATTTTACGGACATTTTAGATTTTACCGTTAACGATTTCACGGAATTCTCGAACCATGCGCCGCTGACATTTGCTCTCCGCACGAATAACGCTGTTTCAACTAGTAATATTAATCCGATTGTTTATTTTAAATGGAAACCCGAGAACAAATGCGACTTTCTTCGTGATGTTTCGTGCGATGTACATAATCTGGAACACATGTTATTATCACAAATTGATTCAAACTCTGATCCGGATATCCTAGTGGGAGAATTTTCGAATTACTTAAATTCTAAAGGAGAAAAGTATTTTAAGCGCACTATAAATCTTGAAAGTAAAGGGTTTATAGATAATGATAAAAATAAACAAAGGTGGTTTAACGAAGAATGTAAAACCAAACAATCTCAATGTACCAGAGCTATATACGAGTATAATCTTAACAAAAACGAGCGTACACGAGAACAAATGATTGCATCGAAAAAGGATTATAAGTATACTTGTAGAAAAACTAAATTAAAGTACAACACTGATCAAAGCAAGCATATGAACACTATGAGAAGGAAATCACCCCGTGAGTTTTGGAAATTATTTAAACGTAAAACTACATCACAAAACTCAAATACGATACCGTTAATCGAATTCCACGATTATTTCAGTAAATTAGCGGACGAAGGTGACCTAAATATAAATTCGTTTGATTCCGATACTTTTTTACATGAATTTGACAATAGGTTAAACACAGAACCCTCGTACCCCGAACTCGATAATCCTATATCGACAGAAGAAATTATAAGGGCAACCAAACGGTTGAAAAACAATAAAGCTCATGCGCATGACAATATTATATATGAATATTTTACTGAAACAATCGATGTAATCGTCAGGCCGTTAGAAATATTGTTTAACTACATACTTGATAAAAAGCGTTTTCCGCGCAGCTGGTCATCTGGTATTATAATACCAATTCATAAACGTGGGGACATATCAGATCCAAATAACTATCGGGGAATTACTTTAATAAGTTGTTTTGCGAAATTGTTTACAAGCATATTAAATGAACGTCTTAAACAATGGGCAGAAACGAATGACATTCTAACGGATGCACAATTCGGCTTTAAACCAAACTGTAGCACGGTCGATGCAATATTTATTCTTAATGCACTTATAGAAAAACAGTTTCAGAATAAAGGTAAACTATACTGTTGTTATATTGACTACCGGAAAGCATATGACGTCATCAATCGCGGCCAATTATGGAGTAAGATGATTAATGTGGGCATCGACGGTAAACTATTAACACTTATTCGATCCATGTACGATGAAGTGAAATTACAGGTTAAACACATGGGTAAGTTATCAGACGTATTTAATAGTAACGTCGGCTTATTTCAGGGGGAGATAACCTCGCCCATATTGTTTTCTCTCTTTATTAACGACATCGAATTTGGTTTGCAAAATGGAATAAACGCCGGAATTACACTAGATCAAATATCGATATATCTATTATTATTCGCTGACGACGCGGCTTTATTTTCTGAAACACCGGAGGGTCTTCAAGAATCATTAAACAATTTAGAAACCTACTGCGATAAGTGGAATTTAACGGTAAACATTGAAAAAACAAAGGTCATGGTATTCCGAAAAGGTGGCACAATTAGTAAAACATTAAAATGGACATATAAAGGTCAAGAAATAGAAATTGTTAACAATTTTAATTACCTTGGAATTGTCATGTCAAGCGGTGGATCTTTTGCGTCCGCAACAAATACATTGTATGGCAAAGCTTTAAAAGCGATGCATTCTTTGTTCACTCTCACAAAAGACATGAACGTACCTATACATATCATGTTAAATTTATTTAACGCATATGTATCATCAATTTTAAACTATAACTGTGAGGTATGGGGATTTATGAAAGCGGAAAACATTGAGCGCGTCCATCGTAAATTTTGTAAAAGAATATTGAATGTTAAGATGTCAACAAACTCATTATCGCTATATGCCGAAGTTGGTCGATTCCCCTTGTATTTAGACAGATATGTCAGGATCGTGAAATACTTTTTGAAATTATATACTGTAAAAGAGGGTAATTGTATTCTTAAACACATTTTATTATCACAGAGATTAGAAATTGAACGCAAAAATAACACAAACAATTGGTCATCGAAAGTACGGGACATTCTTAACCAAACCGGTTTTAACGATGTATGGCTATTCCCCGAATCTGTGAACTCTAATCAATTAATACCGCTACTTAAAACCAGATTACGAGACCAGTATATCACTAACTGGAATACAAGTGTCACATCATCTAGTTCAATGATTTTATATAAAGAATTGAAACCAATATTCGAAAGATCTGCGTATCTTGATATTGTTGAAAATAAAAAACATAGGAATATTATTGCTAAATTACGTTTGTCGTCTCACAAATTATTAATTGAAACGGGTAGACACCAGAACATTGTCAGAGATCAACGCAAATGTGTTTTATGCAACCTCAATGATATCGAGGATGAATATCACTTTGTTATTAAATGTCCTTATTATGCCGATATTAGGAATACATTAATTCCAAAGTATTACAGATCACGACCTAGTATGTTCAAGTTTATCGAACTACTTAATTGTTCAAACAAAATAGTGTTAAGAAAACTTGCCATTTTTTGTTTAAAATGCTTTAAGTTGCGAGAAGATGTGCTATATGTGTAGTATAAATGATATATCTTCCACAAAGACAATAAGCTTAGAATAATGTTATATTTGTAACAATTATTAAATTTCGTGTTAACATTATATGATCACTTTGTATTAACCCCATCCATGTGACATTCTCACTAAAACATGTTGTATGTCATTACTTTTTTAAATTGATCTTTCCTCAAAATGATGTATGTTTTGTATATAATTGTCACGCATGCTGTTATTGCATATGTATGTTTATGGCGATGAGCTGTATGCTTAAGCTAAAATAAAATATTCTGTTCTGTTCTGTTCTGTTCCATAAAATTCTCTTCTCATGGAAATCCAATACTTCATTGTTTTAAGGTGTATCTACTTTCTAGTTTGTTTTCGGTGTGATCACAGTTTGTTATCATTTCCTGGCTGAAACCCGAGATTAAGTGTATCTGGCAGTTGCTAGAAAACATTTTTCCTGAACAAAGCTTGATTCTGAGATAACAGCTACAATTTTGTGGAAACTTAGCGAACATGTATTTTAGTGAATAATTTTGTCTTACATGTTGTTTAATTGTTAACATGATTTTATGCATTTCAATTCAATATTTAATTTAAAAAAGTTCTTCATTAATTAAAGTGAATTTAATTCATATGGAATGTTCTATTTTCAATAACAATTTAAAACTCAGAGGTTTAAAAGACAAAGTCCCATTATGATTTTATGAACAGAAAACTTTACAATGTTTTTTGACACGTTATGTTATTTTCTTCTTTTTCATAAACCTATTCGCATATGTAACGATGGAGTAGTTGATGTATCATGTTTTTATAATTTAAAAAAAGAAGGGGGTGTCATGTATTGTAATGTAAGGGACACAACTCGTTTTGTCTTGTTAAAGCATGCAGTCATGAGTTACTTGTATTGAGCCTTGATGTTTATATCTGTGTTAATCTATGAATAAAGTGAGTTGTGAGTTACCCACCAACGAGTTCAGAGTTATTACAAAAACTGTCCTAGTTTAAGTTTTATCATTGTATAAGAGGAACTTTAAAACAAGTTAAAATGTTTCAAAAAGTTAATAACATGCAAGCAACAGACACGAATAGTACATAGAACATTCTGCAAAAATCAGCAGTCTTGTTTAAATAAATTTAATACAGATCTAATCGAAAGTACACAGTGAATACATGTGACATAACTACACGTTTTGACTTATTTGATAATGTACCTAGTCTCGAATATTATTGAATATCAACTACTTTTCACAGGTACAAATATGGTCCAGTTTTCACAGGTACAAATATGGTCCAGTTTTCACAGGTACAAATATGGTCAAGTTTTTACAGGTACAAATATACTCCAAGTTCAAATTGCAACGATATGCATGTAAATAGATTGTTATAAACCTTACCGCTCGAACTTTCCAGTATTCTAAAGTCGGCATTTCGTATTTATAAATAACCAGACCTCGATCGATCATATGTAGTTTACACTTCTATGTTGTAAGACGAGTATGCTATACATACTGAAACACTTGCGTTTCATCGCTGAATCAGCGTGTATGTCGTATGCTTCAAACGATAAAACAACAGTTGACGGAACATCCAGGGGCGTACCTAGGCATACGGCAGTACGCACGTGCGTATACATCAGTTNACATTTTTGCACAAAGAATAGATCGAAGATTAGCATTACTTTTCAGGGTGTAGTATTGCACATACAAGTGGACCTGTGTTTTATGTGAAATAAGAGGATGTTTTCTTTTTAATAAATTACACATAGTCCAAACTGGTTTTATTGAACGAGTTAAATAAAAGTTAAGCATGCTCGCTCAATACTCAGCGAGCATGCTGTTGTTTCATTCAAAGAGTGTTTCTTTTACAGTTTAATTAAAAAAGAATTTAATTTTCTGTTTACCAAATATCCCACATAAAATCAGTTTCAGCAGAAAATAATGACGGGCTTATTATTTTTTTCTTTTATCGGTCTTTTTCAAGCAAGAAATTGACGAATTAAATTGCCAAAACGTGGCTGAAAGATAACACCAAAACGCACCATCTGCAATGATTTTTTACAAAATTTTCTAGGGGGAGGCCCCGCAAAACCCCCCTAGCAGGAGGGGGGAACCCCCTCCCGCACCTACCCCCACTCGCAGCTTCGCTGCTCGGTCGTGCGTATAGTTGAAATAGCCTCAGGAAAGCCCCTGACATCTCAGATACAATGTTAACTTGTCAGCTGCAAAATCATCAAATGCTACACCGAACATTTATCCGATGATATTAACGGAAAGAAATATCTTGTAGCATTAATTATAACCAAAATCTGATTCAAATTCCTTTCGATAACTATGAGATCTGGGTTAGTAATTGGATGATTTCCGAAACATGTAGACTAGGTGTGGTGTATTTTTAGCATCAGGCCGTTGGAGCGTCTCGATGTATGTTTTAATAGACCTATCCCGGAAAAGCACGAGTTTAGAAAACCCCACTAATTACCCCGGTACAAATAACGCTGGTCCACTAAATCAACCGATGATAGCTTACTTTAAATCCTAGAGGTTGATACGGTGTGTGATTTTGAAAGGATTATAAATGGGTCAGCTTTATTTGTTCCAGCAGATTAGTGGGTTTTTCCAAAAAATGTTTTTTTTTCCGGGATACGTATATTGTCACAGTACTGTCAATGAGTGGTACATGATAATTTAACGATGAATGCTGTAACATGGTAATGATAGGAATAAATATGATTTTTTTTTTTTTTACTTTGACCTTTTCAATTACCTGTTCTGCTCATTGTAAAATGTACTAAGAATATGTTATGTCAAGCCCTCAATTGTCATGAAAGGACACCATTGAGAATCAAGGTTATAGTAAAGACACATGAGTGTTTTACATACTATACCATGACACAATGGGTCACATGAATAGCTTCCGTTGATGTTATACGTGTTGATAGAATTCATATCAGGGCAAAGAAAATATTACGTTTAAAAATACCTTTTTCATATTTAATAATAATAGTGTTATCAGTAATTAGGTGATAAAAAGAAGCAAGTTTCATCTGCATTATTTTAAATGTTATAAAAGTCAGCATGAATAATGTATTGATTGTCATTATACATGTTTTAGAAGGTGACGCGTGATATCTTATCTTAATAACGGTTTGTACACATGTGCAGACATGTGGTGTCACCAATTAACGCTTTTAATCCACATTTGGAAATCGAATGCCTAGTTTTCATTTGTCAACGACTTTCGTTTATTTTGTTCGAAAAACGGTAATAAAATATGGGAAAACGGTGTAAATAGGGTTAATGTAATTCTGACAGTCGGTATCCAGAAATATTAGTTAGATGAATTTAATTTATTCCGATTCCAACGCGAAAAAGTGGTCTTGAAAAATGAGAGTGGAAGCTTCAATGTGTAGAATTACCGAAATCCCCATTATAGAACATTTATTTATTTCAAAAACTGGAAATGTCATTAGCATTATTAAGTATGAATTATATCACGTGAAAGTGAAAACAAATTATTGTTACTAGTTTAATACAAACGTATCGATAAATGCCATCGTATTAGAGTTATATATTACTGATATCACCAAAAAACGCGGTAACTTGGGAGAAGTCGGTACCTGCGCGAGCGTCTGATACTGGTAGCTTTTTTCAGAAGCCTGGTCGAACTCTCCTTCATAGAACTCTAATTCATATCAGCCAATGACCAAACTGATTTTGTTGTTTTGCACTTTCTATTATAGTGATTGATAAATGTCCAATAAGCAATGTTTAGAAATATTAACATCACTTTTAAACGTAATATGATGGGGGATTTCGGTACCCACTCGGTGTCTGAAAGCGTGTACAAATTAACCGAAATCACAGTTATAAAACTCTATTTCGGGTAAAAAAACATGTGGAAAAAATGTTTCGTTAATATTTTCGTTAATTACATGTGTAAACACCAGTGTAGAAGTGTAGATTTTATTGCTAATACCAACATTTCACATAGTAACAGGTTAGATTTTGGAAAGCGCGCAAGCGTGTGAGAGCGTGTTTAACGTACCGAAATACCCGTTATAGATTTCTAATGTTCTTTATAAACTAATATTGTGTGCATTGGCATAATAAATAACGATTAAAGGGGGTGAAAAAGTCCATAAAAATCATGCGGAATATCGCGTTATCTATAGGCAATATATAGGCAAAGAAGCCACCTTGGTGTAAGCTTGTCTAGGTTTTCTAACCACTTAACACATGATTAAGTGGGCGGAGTTATCATCGTCCAGGCGAGATGTCAATTTACATATGTACAGTGTTTTACAAACCTGGCATGTAGAACGCATCGATTTATAAAAAAGGTTGAGCGTATTTAGACAATAACATACGGCAATGCTTGGCCCACTGCCGATGTAAAAGTCCGTCGAGCCTTTACACGACTAAAGGTGTCGTGTTCTGAGAAAACTGGACATAATGCTTGTGCGTAAATTGTCATCCCAGATTAGCCTATGCAGTCCGCACAGGCTAATCATTTCCGCTTTTATGGAATTTTTCGTTTAAATAATGTCTCTTCTTAGCGAACATCCAGTTTAGGCGGAAAGTGTCGTCCCGGATTAGCCTTTGCGGACTGCACAGGCTAATAATTTCCGCTTTTATTGTATTTTTCGTTTAAATAATGTCTCTTCCTAGCGAAAATCCAGTTTAGGCGGAAAGGGTCGTCCCGGATTAGCCTGTGCGGACTGCACAGGCTAATCTGGGACGACACTTTAAGCACAATCATTATGCCCAGTTTTCTCAGAACACGACACAAATACGTCCAGCCCAGCTTAGTCGTATGTTATCGTTTATAACACGTATACCTGTTTTGTTCATTCACCTCAAATTTATCATTAAACCAGCGTTCCGTACTTTTATTTTCATTCAATTGACCTATCTCTTGTGACGTGATTTCTGTTTCAAAACGAACTAGTTAAAGCTAGACTCTCTTGATTTTCGGGACACCAATTTGGACGTACCGTTCTTGTTTTTCTAACAGTGAAATATAAGAAAAAAATAAAAGCGTCGAACGAATGTGACCATATCGTATTTTACCATACTTTAGAATAATTATGTCGGTCGAGTCCACTCCACATTTAAATGATACGAGACCGGTTTCTACGCTCGAGCGATCATTTCTATTGTTAGTTTAAAATTGTTGTTAGTTTAAATTGATTGGTGAATAACTTGTGTAGGTATCCTCGAGGAGTTATCCTCGAGGAGTGTAGTGATGTTCAAATCACATTGACCACGGAGTTCAGAGCGGGAAGACGTAGTCTTCGGGCATTTACTTCACGTTCAGAATTCGTTAGTTTTATCTTCTTTGTTATACAGGTATGTTCAAGTATTTGTCTACTTGCTCGGTTCATTTGTCACAGTTTGCGCGTATTTCTTATACGGGTAATTCTTTTATTTTTCGACCTAAAGTTGTAGTGTTCGAACGTCGGTATAGTTTCTACTTTAACATTTTATCACTATTCTTTGTTTGCACTGTATCACGTAATCCACTTACAGTTTCACCAATGGACGAACGAGGCATGATCGGATTGTGTGAGTGAAGAGATAGTATTCAGAACCACATTTTGGTAAGTGAGCTGTATGAGTTGTGTACGTGATTATGTAATGATGTTCATTGTAAATTGTATCTGTTTTATGTATTTCTGTGTAGTGTAATTGTATGCTGCATGTTCTGTAATGTTCATATTTATAGAAGATGCATTTTATGTGAAATTGTATTTTTCCATATCTGCTATGTTAATGTAAATATGGCCACTAGATTGAACTAGCATTCATGTTTTATCGTGTATTATTCATTCTATTAAATAATGCATTATCATTATTTTCAGATTGCGGAATCTCATCTTTCAAGATGTACTTTAGTATCGGTGTATAATTAACGTATGCTATTTATGGTGAACTTATAAAATATTTTAAAATATATATAGTTATAATCTTCCCCCTGAACTCTGGGTTACATTTGGCGCCCAACGTAAAAGTGTTTTAAACAGTTAAAAACAGACGAATCAAAGAGTCATAAACATAAGTACATGTATATATGGGAAGATTTTTTATAAATCAGAATTTTAATCAGTACAATTAATATATTTAATGCAAAAGTCGAGGGCGTCTTTTAATTCTGTGGGAGGACCAGACCACAGTGAGGTTGACACCAGACCAATATTTCATATTCGGGCGTATGGTACTGCTACTAGAAACGGTTTCCAACACAGTTTAAGAGCCTCATCGAATCATCGGACCACAACGGCTTCAGTTTCGGGCATACGGCTCGANTACTGCTACTAGAAACGGTTTCCAACACCGTTTAGGAACCTCATCGAATCCTCGGACCACAACGGCTTCAGTTTTGGGCATTCGGCTCGAACCTCATCAAATCATCGGACCACAACGTCTTCAGTTTCGGGCATACAGCTCGAGTTCGTTATTGGGACAACTACGGGTTCTTCGGACCTTCGGCTCTATTTCATTATTGGGACAATCAAGATATATTCGGGCATACACCTCGTCGAGACCACTGTGACATCAGACAACGGACATTTCATGACATTCCTAACATAATCTCGGANTATTGGGACAACTACGGGTTCTTCGGACCTTCGGCTCGATTTCATTATTGGGACAATCACGATATATTCGGGCAAACACCTCGTCGAGACCACTGTGACATCAGACAACGGACATTTCATGACATTCCTAATATAATCTCGGATCAGTGCATTTACATTGAGAGTGTTGACAGAGTGTTTCCAGTGTTTACCTAACATTGACAGAACTTTTATGATTGTGCTAGTGGCCATCAAGTATCCTCGAGTTTTTCATGTCAACAGAGCGTGAGTATGAAGTTTATATGATATATCTTAAAATAGCAGTGACAGGCATTTCCTTATAAAATAAAAAAATAAATAAAAAAATGTGTCATTACTGTCCTTTACTGCAATTATAAGTATACCAAAATTGAGCGATATTAAAAGTAAGAATGAATTCACTGCATGCTTAATTATAGCATAATTAATTAATGGGTTGAGGATTCATAATCTTAATCCTGTCTCTTTGAAACTATGTAGTAATTGTTTCACTTATATCTGCTAACAAGTTCATTATCCCTCATAATGATTGCATCTTTCAAATAAGATCTAACCTCTCGATATATTCTATATTTGTTCCTATTTNATGTTTAATTATAGCATAATTAATTAATGGGTTGAGGATTCAGAATCTTTATCCTGTCTTTTTGAAACTATGTAGTAATTGTTTCACTAATATCTGCTAATAAGTTCATTATCCCTCAAAATTATTGCATCTTTCAAATAAGATCTAACCTCTCGATATATTCTATATTTGTTCCTATTTTCTTTGCGCATATTTGCACTTTGTCGTAGTTCGAACGTATATTTCGTTTACATTATCCCGAAACGTTCAATATTCAAATTCTCCTATTTACGCGTTTACTACTGTGACAAACTGAATTTTAGCCGCGTAAAGTNGTTCCTATTTTCTTTGCACACATTTGCACTTTGTCGTAGTTCGAACGTTATTTCGTTTACATTATCCCGAAACGTTCACTATTCAAATTCTCCTATTTACGCGTTTACTACTGTGACATACTGAATTTTAGCCGCGTAAAGTTCATGTATGTTATGTGTTGTTGTTTTGGACAATTGTTTCATTAAATACGTCTCAGACAATTCCTTAAATATTTTCGGTGTTTGTGTATAAATACTGTGTAAGTGTATACTAATTGTTTTAACTTTAAAGAGCATATTGAACTTGAATTAAGTTCTCGCATTGAATTTCAATTTTATTTGTCTATTTCTTGATATTCTCCTTACCCTCGTGTAGACGATACCGGTCTCTGATTAGTTGACGTCAAGGACACATGAATGCGTAATAAGCGCGCGAATATGTAACGCTCATTCGGATTGGTAGTCTTAATTGTATGCATAATGTGACGTATACATCATTGAATAGTAACTGACCTGTAGCTACAACAACAACAATACTGACATTTATTGTTCGAGGTTGAAATTTATCGTTCCATTTGCTAGTTTTAGTGATACTTTGAGTAGAAATAGATGATTGATTATAGTATTACTGTTTCGGTACAATAGTTTCCTAACAGTTACAATACTTGATAGTTGATGATTCGCTTACCTTAACAGGTTTATTGCGAAACATAACTTTGCATATTTTAGATAAGCGTACTTTCGGTTTGGCATATATAGGTTACAAGTACTTTCGCTTTGAAAAAAAAAACAAAAAAAAACGTCATTATTCAGTTGTAAATTAAATTAACTTGATAAATATTGAGATTGCATTTGTTGNGGTTACAAGTACTTTCGCTTTGAAAAAAAACACGTCATTATTCAGTTGTAAATTAAATTAACTTGATAAATATTAAGATTGCTTTTGTTGATAATCTAAATACAATCATTCATTTAATTGGGCATATATATATTTGAAACTTTGTTTGTCTTACACTGATAATTGTACAAATTAAATTAAATCTTTTCATTAATTATTTAAGTCGAAAATAATAACAGTATTGAAGCAAATTTAATTTAGGTTAACTTTAGGTTCACCTGGGTCCAATACTTATTAGTTAAGCATTCTTTGGTTAAAATTAGTTTGAGATTGAAACTTGTATATTTGGATATAGATTTAAGTTTAATAAATTAAATTGAAATAATTCTTTGTCTGAAATACTGCAATAGTACACTTCATATTATAACAATTGTTATAACAGTTTAGCTATATTACTAATTTTATTGAACTTTTGTTGCAAACTTTCATCTGAATAATTTGTACTTGAATTCAAATTTAAACATTCATTAATTTGAATAAATTGAATTTATTTATTAATGAATATTTATGACGGAATTTGTTCTTATTAATTAATTTAATACAGCATCATCATTTGAACTTTAATTTAAATTTTGAAAATAAATACTTGTCATTCTAATTACTTTTTACTTAGTACTTAGTTTGTTTAGTTGCCATATGNATATTTGTGACGGAATTTGTTCTTATTAATTGATTTAATATAGCATCATCATTTGAACTTTAACTTAAATTTTGAAAATAAATATTTGTCATTCTAATTACTTTTAACTTAGTACTTAGTTTGTTAAGTTGTCATATGAATTCTTAATTGGATTTTTATTTGATGCAGACTTAACACAAGAGTGTTGAATTTGACATTGACTTTACACATATGCGTTATAACTGATAGACATTGCTGGTATTGATTATCCGAGTTTAGTGTTTGATGTCGTTCAATTGATATTTGACTTTGCTGTTTTATTGTTCATCGTGGTCCTTACCTTTGAATTTGACCTGGCTAAAACTTTAAATTATTTTAATTGATTATTGAAATTATTGGTCTTTGACTATTAAGACTTGCTTTTGGTGTTCGTTAAATTAAATTGATTTAATTTAATAGTTAATTAATACCATATTTCCATAGTAGTTGAGTTGAAATAAAGAATAATAGAAGTCCTTAATATGATTTGGACTTGTTATATTTTATAATATTATTATTTATATTTTATTATATGATTTTGTCAATTTATTTTAATTTTGTAACAGTGTTAACACATGATTAATTGGTGTGGTTACTGACACTAAGTGTGTGAAACAGTGCAGTGTTGAATTGAATCTTGAAGTATTGAATCAAGTTGAAATATTATTGTGATAATTGATTTAAGTTGAATTATTAGTGTGATGTTTGATTCAAGCTGAAATATTAGTGCGATGTTCAAGTACAAATGGAATTTTGAATTATTATGAATTTAACTTTTGACATTTGAAGCACATAATACTGTGACTTTGTTGAAGTGAAAAGTGATATACACACTTGAAATATAAAGTGAAAGTGACATTGATTTAACTACAATCAAACATTAATCATGGCTGACCAGGAGCCACAGGAACCAGTAATATCAGAAAATGAGAAACAAATGTTACAGCTTTTACGCTCATTAAAAATTGAGGAACCAACACAGATAGCACAGCTACTCGTTAACGGAACGAAGAAGGAACCTGAACACCCTGCCGAAAAGGATATAGACTCGGGATTGAATTTTAAACATCATGCTTATCCAAAACTGTCAGTTTTTTATGGGGAAGATGGTAAAGGAGAAACCTCTTGGGACTGTTTTAAATATGAGATTGAATGTATCTCCAATAGTCAGACATATTCTGAGGAACAGATACTGTTTGGTATAAGGCGTTCGGTAAAGGGTGCTGCTGCAGACAAAATAAGAAGATTGGGACCAGGAGCAACTCTAAGAAAAGTGCTAGAGAAATTAGAGAGCTCATATGGAATTGTTGACACACAGGGTAGCATAATGAGACGATTTTACACTTGTGAACAGAAACCAAAAGAATCAGTTGAAGTTTTCGCCTCCCGCATTGAAGACCTGTTTGAAAAGGGAGTTTAACTTGGAAGCTGTCGATTATCTGATACACATTTGATGAAAGAGGTATTGTACGCTGGACTTGGGAAGGATTTAAAACAGATGTGTGCCCACTTATGTGATGAGAAGAAAGATTATGATAAATTCAAACGTGAGGTGCGTAAGATAGAGCTTGACCAGGAAAAAGAAAGGACTGAGAAGAAGCCATGCAAACCTGCAGTGAATATGTCAAAACAAGAAGATGAAACAGTGAAGCTTTTGAAACAGCTCAATGATAGGATCGGCAGAATAGAACAGCAACAACAAGAGCGCCAATCTCATCAATTTGATATGCCTAGACACCATGATGTTCATGCACCGGCATATGAACCGCGAGGTGGTTTCAGAGGAAGATACCAAGGACGAGGTTCTGTACAAGGAGGCTATCGCGGAATGAATAGAGGCTTCAGAGGTCAAGGCGTTTATAGACAGTCACGTCCACTGGGCTCCAACACATTTTCTCCAACTTGTTTTATTTGTAACAAAAAGGGACACTTTCAGCTCAACTGCCCTACCATACTTGAACAACTTGTTTGTGCCAACTGCAAGGAAAAGGGTCACATTAAACGAGACTGCCCAAACTTCTAAGTGCCCGTGTTGGGGGATCGAACCCGAGCACTCGAGAAAATGATCCCAAATTAATTGGAGAAACAAATGAAGTTAATATCATTGTTGGAAATAAACCGTCTAGAGCTTTATTGGATACCGGAAGTGTAGTTAGCTTAGTCTCACAGACATTTTACCAAGAACATCTTTCTTCTATATCAAATCTTCAACCAGTTGGAAATATTCTGAACATTGAATGCGCCGATGGAGAAAATCTACCATATATAGGATACATCGAGACTGATATTACCGTTGAAGAGGAACTGTCTGACTCTAAATCTTTACCCTGCCTTCTTCTTGTAACACTTGATACCCGATATTCAGAAAGGACTCCAATCATACTTGGTACCAATGTACTGCAAGAATTGATGAAAGGTTGCTCTAACAAACATGGCGAAAGATTTTTACAGATAGCTTCACTACGTAATCCATGGTATTTATCATTTAGGACTTTGTGTGTGAGAGATAGAGAGTTAAGCAGGAAGAAAAATAGATTAGCAGTTGTGAAATGTGCTGCAACACAGAAGATAATTATCTACCCAAATCAATCCATGGATATTGTGGGATATACTGATCAAGAGTTGAAGTATCCGCACACCACTGCCATCATGCAAGAGTGTGATGATTGTGCTACTCCACTCATTGATGTAACACCAACTGTGATCCAATACACTGGACAGAAGAGACAACAAGTTAGGATTAACCTGTCCAATGTTACAACAAATCCTGTTGTCATTCAACCTCATGCCATCATATGTGAGATTCAACCAGCTACAGTCACAGATGAAGTTTTTGAGAAGATCCAAGAAAAAAGAGAGAATATAATTGAGACCTTAAATATAGATGCAGATAATATATTGAAACAAGATCAGAAACAGCAATTGATTGACCTTCTAAGAAAACATCAGGACATTTTATCAACAGGAGATACTGACATTGGCATCTGTAACAGAATTAAACACAGGATTGACTTAACTTCTGATATACCTTTCAAACAACGACATCGTCGCATCCCTCCGTCAATGATTGAAGAAGTTCGCAACCATATTGAACAACTATTAGCAGCTGGTGTTATAAGACCGTCTAAATCTCCATACACTTCAAACGTTGTGCTGGTACGCAAAAAGAACGGTAAACTACGACTTTGCGTCGACTACCGCCAGTTGAACAGTATTACCATTAAGGACGCGTTCGCACTGCCACGTATGGAAGAGATCTTCGACTGCCTTCACGGTTCCAAGTACTTTAGTACTATAGACATGAAGTCTGGTTACCACCAGGTGGAGGTTGAAGAGTCTCACAAAGAACGAACTGCATTCACTGTCGGCAACCTGGGATTCTATGAATATGTGTCTATGCCATTTGGTCTTTCGAATTCCCCAGCAACATACCAGCGTATAATGCAAGATATACTTGGCGACTATCACATGAAAATATGTTTAATATATTTAGACGATTTGATTATCTTCAGTGACAGCTTTGAACAACATCTAGAGCGATTAGACCTTATATTGACTAGATTACACGAAGCCAACTTGAAATTAGCACCTGAAAAATGTTTCTTCTTCAAGCCCAGTATCAGTTTCCTTGGTCATGTCGTAAGTGGAGAAGGAGTTTCAACAGACCCGGCAAAGATTGAGAAGGTGATTAACTGGCCTGTTCCAACTAATGCAGATGAACTGAGGTCATTTGTAGCATTTGCAGGGTACTACCGTCGTTTCATCAAAGGATTTAGCGACATAGTGAGGCCTTTGAATGAATTATTGCCACCTACTTCATCCAAGAAGAATGCTAAAAGGACTATAAAACCAGAATGGAAGTGGACAGATAAGGAATTAACAGTATTTAATCATTTGAAAGAGCGGTTATCCACACCTCCTGTTTTAGCATATCCAGACTTCAAACTTCCGTTTGAAATACATACTGACGCTTCCGGAACAGCATTAGGTGCAGTACTGTACCAAGTACAGAACGGTCAAAGACGAGTTATCGCCTATGCAAGTCGCGCTCTAAACAAGTCCGAAAGAAATTACAGCGCTTTCAAATTAGAGTTTTTAGCGCTGAAGTGGGCGGTGACAGAGAAGTTCAGCGATTACCTGGCAACAACACACTTCACTGTTCTTACAGACAACAACCCGCTGACTTATGTTCTTACTACTGCGAAACTTGATGCCACTGGTCAGCGATGGTCCTCAGCGCTAGGCCAATACTCTTTTGACATCTTCTACAGAGCAGGTATGAAGAACCAGGATGCAGACGGACTAAGTAGATATCCATATGAAAGAGTAAAGGATCCTGATGATGTTGAGATGGTTAAGATGGAAAATAAAACAGTGAAAGCCATTTGTAACATGATTGTTACACCATACATGGAAACATTGCCAGTGTACATGAATATACTTGAGGTGACAGAAGATCTAGGTCAACCACTTGCACAGAAAGAACTCAGAGAAATCCGTAGAGCACAAAGGGAAGATCCCCAGATTGAGAAATGGCGTATCGCAGTGATTGATAAACAAATCCCTCACAAATACTTGACTGGACATGATTTGACTATGAAGAAACAGTTTAAGAACTTTCGAATAAAGAGAGGCATTTTATTTCGGAACATTACTGATGGTGAAGAGGTAGTCGAACAACTAGTCATACCAACTCAGTACCGAGAAGACATATTGAAAGGGATACATGACCAATCAGGGCACCCTGGTCAAGAGCGAACACTGAGACTACTGAGGGAAAGATATTACTGGCCTGGAATGGCAACAGATGTGAAGACTTGGGTCTCTAAATGCGATAGATGCATCAGGCGACAAGGAAAGATCGATAAAGCACCACTAGTCAACATAACAACTACCTATCCACTTGAACTTGTTTGTATGGATTTTCTCACACTTGAACCATCTAAAGGTAACATCAGTAATATCTTGATCATAACAGACCATTTCACTAAATTCGCTAAAGCCATTCCAACAAAGAATCAGACAGCCAGAACAACTGCTGAAGCTCTTTACAATGAATTTATTGTACATTTTGGCATTCCTACTCGACTCCATTCTGACCAGGGAGCAAACTTCGAAAGCCAGATAATAAGTGAATTATGTCGCATCACAGGTATTCAAAAGAGCAGGACGACCCCTTATCATCCACAGGGTAACGCAGGACCAGAGCGGTTCAACAGAACACTGTTGGGCATGCTAGGGACATTGGAAGAGGACCAGAAAGCAGACTGGAAAAGATACCTAGGCAGCCTCGTCTACGCGTATAATTGTACTCCACACGAAGCGACGCGGGTTTCACCTTATGAACTTCTCTTCGGTAGAAAGCCCAAACTGCCTATCGACACCCTGTTTGACAAAGCAAGGGAGGAGTCTGTTGCTAAGACCACTCACGAATATCTTGAACAGCTACAAGAGCAAATAGTGAAGACCAATGAGATAGTCATCAAACACACACAGAAATCGCAAGAAAAGCAGAAGAAATATTACGATAGGAAGTCAAAATCAGTAAAAATCGAGATCGGAGACCGTGTTCTAGTGAAAAAGCTCGCATTTGAAGGTACACATAAAATAGCCGATAAGTTTGAAGAAGAGCAGTATGAAGTTCTTGAACAGCCAAGACCAGATATACCTGTTTTTAGAGTGAGAGGTGTGAAGACTCTGAGAGAGAGAACATTGCATCGCAATCATTTGTACTTGATGGAACATCAAGATGAAAATGTAATGATTGAAATGAAAGAAGGTGAGAAAGAACAAGTTATCGAAGATGTCAGGGATGCATCCAGGGACAGTAAAGAACAACAAAGTGGTATCACATCAGTCCAAGAGGAATCTGATGCAGATACTGATGATGATGAAGATGATGGTTATGACTATGCTTTACATGCATATCGGTATGGGGACGCCCATGAACATCGCAGAGGTCATCAAGATTTGGATAAGAATTCAGAAAAAGATAATCTTACATTGGAACCAAAAGAAGGATATAAGAATATTGATGAAATCAATGTTAATAAGCCTCCAGATGTTGAGATTGCAAAAGAGAGTGAAACGGAAAATGCAACAGGTATACAGGAACACAGGACAACAACAATAGACAATGACGAGCTAGAACAGGAATTACACATAGAACTTCCTCCAGAGGTAGAGGAAAATGGCCAACTTCAGGAACAAGAAGTTAGCATAAAACCTACACCTATGCCGAGACGTTCTGGAAGAGATAGAAAACCACCCATAAGATACGACGATTTCCAGATGTACAGAACTCAGCCGGTTGATCGAAAAATTCAAGCGTTAGAAACATTAGTAATGTCTAAAGTTCTGCTTAAAATGGACAGTGAGATGGGACATCAAATTATTAATGCTATAATGCATAAAAAACCATTATGTTTACCATTGAGATACGATTTTATTTGTGTTTTATGTCAAGTCCGTACAGTTAAAGATTTTATCATTTGTAAGTTAATATGTATTGTATTTTTTTAACTTAACTGTGAGGACCCAGTGTTATTTTTGCAAGGGGGAGAACATTATAAATTATTGTAGAGTGTTTTTTGGTTCAATGTCATTTGAGGTCAAGGTCATTTAAACATTTTTGTATATTTCAGNTTTTTTACTAGACTGTAATTTTGCAGGAGGGGGAGGGGGGCATTAGATTGTTTTAGGTCAAGGTCATTTGAACCATTTTGTGGTTTATATTTGAGAAATAATATTCCTGTTTGTAGTGCCTTTGTAGATTTGTATTATTTAAGAAGTTTTTGTGTGTAGATTAATACTAACAATAGTGTCTATATATATAGTTAGTTCAAGTTATGTAGTTGCCAGCTTAGTTAAGTTGTCAGCTTTGTAATGTAGTCAATTTAAGGGCGTCACTTTTGGTCAGAAGAAGTATGTGACCATATCGTATTTTAACCATACCATACTTAGATATGTCGAGTCTTCTCCATACTTAAGTTAGGCGATACCAGTTTCTACGCACGAGTGATTATTTCTATTTTTAGATTAAATTTGATTGGCTAATAACTTTTGTAGTTAACCACTTCATATTGTTTACAGAGTTCGGAAGACGTGCTTGTCAGGCATTTTTGTTTTTATAAGTCTTTATTTTTGTCTTATTTCGTCAACAGTTCCAACCGATGGACAAACGAGACTTTTAAGAGTCAGCGAAGAAGTTTAAGTAGTCGGAACTACATTCTGATTGCATACTTTCTTCGATACTTACTTCAGTAATTCAAGACTTCACAACTTCTGATATTGTGATCTTTTAATATAGTATGATGAATTAAAATGAAAAGTGCCCAGAGTTTTAATCATCCCCCCCCCTGAACTCTGGGTAACAAACAAATATAATAATATTATACTAATTAAACAAAACTGTCATTAAATGCAAACTAGAGAAAGAGCATCGATGTCACGAGATGAAGATTTTGATAAATACCATAAAAATACCTTTTTTACAACTTCTGGTTGTATGCTTAGTTCTGACTGAAGACCTTTACTAGTCCAGTGCTTTGCCAATTCCCGTATGAGGGCATTCATTTTGTCNGTATAATTAACGTATGCTATTTATGGTGAACTTATTAAACATTAAAAAAAATATATAGTTATAATCTTCCCCTGAACTCTGGGTTACATGAACATGCTACACATATCTGAAATTGTAAGTAACTTCGCAAAACATCAAGACTATACATGTTCTGCTATTTACACGATTTATTGCGATGAGAGTGCTCTAACAACTGTGCCTTTGCTATTAAAAGCTATGTGTTGTCATGCGTGCATATAAATGTGAGAATCAACTAAAGGAACAAAATATTTGTGGGTTCGTATATTTGTTTGTAACTTGTAACTGAGTACACCAACATTCATTCTCAGTAGCTTTATATATGCCTGATAAGAGGGAATATTGATTGCTTTACTAAAGTGTTTATTTATTTATTGGTAAATAGTAAATGAACAGTAAATGTGTTTTATTTGTGTTTATCAAAGCGGAAAACATTGAACGCGTTCATCGTCAATTTTGTAAACGACTATTTAATTTAAAAATATCAACAAATTTATTATCCCTATATGCCGAAGTTGGTCGATTCCCTTAGTTCATGGACAGATATGTCAGGATTGTTAATTAATTTGTGAAACAATATACTGCTAAACAGGGAAATTGTATGCTTAATAGCGTTGCAATATTTCAAAGGTTAGAAATTGAACGAAAACATCATGCAAACAATCGGTCATCGAAAGTACGGGACATGCTTAATGAAGTTTCCTAGTGCCTGAAATATGCAATGAATAAATCTTGCATAATTAGTTTTGTTTGGAGAACCACCTCACAAAGTAAGTTTTATAATAATAAACTATTGTTAATGTTACCTTACGCATAAATTAAATATTTAAATGAAAAGAATACTGGCTGAGTAAATCACTAAGGCAAAAGAGCTATACTTCTAACTCTGGTGATAACATTTAGAGCAAATATTCATCATGTTTATAGAGACTGAATATCCCTTTAATTTACATACGGTTCATTTGCAAAATACAGCATAAAACATTACATGGATTGAAGACGGAGACATCGCTATTAAACGGGACATGCGGATCATTATGAGGATTTTAAACGGTTTAAAAGAAGAATACCAAACTAAACAGTAAGCCATGAACAATATAGAAACTAAAATTTGCATATGATTTGCATTATCTGCCATCTGTAAACCAAATTAATATTACAACAGTTATATGTTGATGAAGGCCGAACTGGGGGAGGACCTTGTAATCACGTATTTCATTATTCACCTTAGACGGTTCTCGTCCGCAATTTAAACATCGCGAGTGAATCGATCAGCCTGACAAACTCATTTGCATTACATATTTCACCACGTTTACAAACATTATTGAAACACAAAACCTGGTGTTAACGCACATATGCAATTAAGTAAGAATTATTAACTCTCAAGAACACGTGTAAAGTATCGTCTGTTTCACATCTGCAACATGTTTCATTTTACCTCGAAGCACATAGCTTTATGAAGCATCGCGAATAAGCTTCTTGCCAGCTCCAACGTTGTTAGTAGATCTGTATGCAGAATGAAATTCTATATAGAATAACATTTCGTGATTTATACGATGTACTCAACCTCAGCATCAACCATCTGCTTAAGTGGATCTGGTGTCTGTTGTGAAGGTATCAAACGTGTACAGAGATTTTGTTAAAACCTTAATTGATTTGCATGGTTTTACGTGAAATGAAATCCAGTCTTCGTTCTTCAATTACTAAGACGTTAGAATATTTGTGAACTATCTGAATATCCTGAATAAGCTGGACGGATTTATAAAAAGTTTTTTTTTATTTAATATAAGACATACAATGTATGCATGTATATGATCACAAGACAAAATGAAATCATAAAGCAGCAATAATGTTCAAACATGTTATACAAGATATGCATATATATACCTTTTTGACCTTGTGGTTTCCTTTAGATTTAAAAAAAGGGAATAAATATGAGTCGCATAAAGTGGGTAGAAAGCAAAAAAAAAAAAATGGACTTGTTTATGAACATTTACTGTGTTTCCATTTATGTTCAAAAATATGTGAAGTGTATCATTGTTGAGGGCTATTTCTTTTTTAATCTGAATCTTAAGTTTTAAATAATTGATAAAACAGTTTATCGTAGGTGTTTGTTTTCTGTATTTCATGCTGAATGTGAAATATTTCAATAATATTATAATGTAATTCACAGCGTTATTAACCTCTGGTATTTTGAAGGTATTTACTCCTGGACTGATGTCTAAGAGAGATAGTTAAACATTTAATTTCTTTCAATCAAAAGGTTGTCAATTGATGCCATAAAGTTTGATTATGTTTACACTCCCAGAAAAGGTGTTCTATTGTTTCAATATTTACACTACACATATCACATGGATGTGTGTTGGATAGTTTGCACTTAAATAGATGTGTATTTGTAGCTTTGATTCTCTTGATGTATTTATATTGAAAATTTCTCAGTGTGCTATTAGTAGTTGATTTATATGGCATGACAAATANATATCTGCTATGTTAATGTAAATATGGCCACTAGATTGAACTAGCATTCGTGTTTTATCTTGTATTATTCATTCTATTAAATAATGCATTATCATTATTTTCAGATTGCGGAATCTCTTCTTTCAAGATGAACTTTAGTATCGGTGTATAATTAACGTATGCTATTTATGGTGAACTAATTAAATATTTTAACATATATATAGTTATAATCTTCCCCCTGAACTCTGGGTTACAGTAACTCTGCCAATTTATATGGTGAATATTTTTAAAGTTATTGTAAAATGTCCTGATTAATGACTACGCTTATGTCCGGTCAACTTGCAGCATGTAGGAATTTGATGTTTGACATCTTAGTATGATATCTTCCTTTAAACTATCTTAACAATCATCGCGCCCGAAAACCCGTTGCCATATGTTGAATATGTTGTATAAGTCATTTGGCGATATGTTTTTTAATTAACATGATTTGTGACGGAGTTTAATTCAATATTTTTTTTCCATAAGATTGTTTACTCTAATATAACATTTGAGCTAGGTGCAAGAGTCTTATACGCTACACACCTTCTCCGCAAGTTGAAGATTCGTGGTTATTTTTTTTAAATCGCATAGTTAATGATAACGTTACTGTGTTATGGCCAATTAGGACCTCAGAACGTGACTTTGTCCGTTGATAAATTAAACTTGATCAAACTCGTCGTCTCCATACGTTGAACATCTGTGGTGAGTTGTTTCTGCTGTCTATGGTTATCGTATTTAAACCGATTTAAGTTGACCTAGTTTCATTTTTTGTTTGATGTTTTCTTGTGTATTCAACATACTGTTTTGTAACCTCCAGGCAATTGGTCACTTTCGTACCATTACAGACTACATCCTAGTTCCGATTTCTCGATCATTCTTAAGTGGGTTTTAAGAATTGGTTAAGAAACATATTTTTATTTGATTCATATTATTATTTTTAAGTCGATCTTGTTGCATAAAATAACATATATCTTGTTTATTTTTCACAAGAAATCCTTTAAAGCTTACGATATTTTAACAATTATGTGTTGGTTATCTTTATTGTATTTTTTACAAACTGAGGTCAAGTTAATCATATTTAAACAGTTTTAAGATTTTCAAGAAATCGTCACCCTAGTGCAAAACAGTGATAAGTGACATTTTTTTTTCGAAAATGACTTTTTTGCATAAAATGATCTAAAATGATGCCATACATGTCCTAAATAAATATCAGAATGGTATTCCCGTTTAACTGATACTTTAGAAAATGTCATACTGTATTATTTACACACAAAATTCTGTTTTTTGCAGTAAGTAAATAAGTGCACTTATCTACTTACTGCACCAATGTTATTTTATTTTAAACTGCTTTGCATTGTGCAAGAAAGTAACAAGTGCACATGTTCACTTATTGCACCAAAATAGTAATGATTTCCAGCAAAATTATTTGGTGTAATATAGTGATAAGTGTAATATATCAAGGCCAAATGATGACATCATAGCTGAAAAATATGACATCATTGTGATATTATTATCCCCCGCCAAAGGCGGTTTGATATTGTTTTGGCATTGTCGGTCTGTCCTTCCGTCCGTACGTCATTCCGTCCGTCCGTCAGTCAGTCCGGCACTTTTGTGTCCAGAGCCATATCCAGGAAGTGCTCTGGCCGATTTCATTGAAACTTGGTATGAGTATCTATATGGATAAGAGGATGATGCACGCCAAATGGCATAGTACATCATCTGTTAATAACGGAGTTATGGCCCTTTGTATATATTATGTGTACATGCAGAATGTGGGGGTATACGTCACGTCTGTGACAAAGCTATATTTTGGCGAGGGATATCATTTCAACGAGTTTGCTTGTTGATTATATTTTCATGATCTTGGTCAGCAATAGTTTTCATTTTATATTTTAAACTTGTGTGATCAGCAGCAGCTTTTTTTCCAGGCTCACACGTTGGGTCAGTTGGGTATGTACGTGTGTGTTGGGTGTGTACGTGTGTGTTGGGTGTGTACGTGTGTGTTGGCTGTGTACGTGTGACTTGGGTTAGTTGGGTATATACGTATGAGTTGGGTTACTTGGGTGTGTACGTATGCGTTTGGTGTGTATGTGTGAGTTGGGCTAGTTGGGTGTGTATGTGTTAGTTGTGTGAGTTGGGTGAGTTTGGTGTGTATGTGTGAGTTGGGTGTGTACGTGTGAGTTGGGCTAGTTTGAAGTGTACGTGTTAGTTGGGTGTGTACATGTGAGTTAGGCTAGTTGGGTGTGTACGTTTGTGTTGGGTGAGTTGGGTGTGTACGTGTGTGTTGGGTGTGTACGTGTGTGTTGGGTGTGTATGTGTGAGTATGGCTAGTTGGGTATGTATGTGTGAGTTGGGTGTGTACGTGTGAGTTGGGTGAGTTGGGTGTGTACATGCGAGCTGGGTGAGTTTGGTGTGTACGTGTGAGTTGGGTAAGTTGGGAATGTATGTGTGCGTTGAGTTAGTTTGGTGTGTACCTGTGAGTTGGGTTAGTTGGGTGTGTACGTGTGAGTTGGGTGTGAACGTGTGAGATGGGCTAGTTTGGTGTGTACGTGTGAGTTAGGTTAGTTGGGTATATACGTGTGAGTTTTGTTACATGGGTTTTTACGTGTGAGTTGGGTTAGTTGGGTGTGTATGTGTGAGCTTGGTTATTTAGGTGTGTACGTGTGAGTTGGGTTAGTTTAGTGTGTACGTGTGAGTTGGGCTAGGTGGGTGTGTACGTGTGAGTTAGGTGCATACGAGTGAGTTGGGTGTGTACGTGTGTGTTGGGTTAGTTGGGTGTGAAAATTTGAGTTGGATGTGTACGTTTGAGTTGGGTTAGTTTGATGTGTACGTGTGAGTTGGGCTCGTTGAGTAATTACGTGTGATTTGGGTAAGTTGGCTGTATACATGTGAGTTTGGCTAGTTGGGTGTGTACGTGTGAGCTGGGCTATTTTGGTATATACGTGTAAGTTTGGCTTGTTGGGTGTGTACGATTGAGCTGGGTTAGTTTTGTGTGTACGTGTGATTTGGGCTAGTTAAGTATGTATGTGTGAGTTGGGCTAGTTGGGTATGTACGTGTGTGTTAGGTGAGTTTGGTGTGTACGTGTGAGTTGAGTGTGTACGTGTGAGTTGGGTGATTTGGGTGTGTACGTGTGAGTTGAGCTAGTTGGGTGTGTACGTGTGAGTTGGGTGAGTTCGGTGTGTACGTTTGAGTTGGGAGTGTACGTGTGAGTTGGGGTAGTTGGATGTGTATGTGTGAGTTTGGCTAGTTGGGTGTGTACGTGTGAGTTGGATGTGAACATTATAGTTGGGTTTGTAGGTTTGAGCTGGGTTTGTATGTGTAGTTGGGCTAGTTGGGTGTGTACGTGTGAGTTGGGTGTGTACGTGTGAGTTGGGTGTGTGTATGTGTGAGTTGGTTATGTAGGTGTGTGTTAGGTGTGTACATGTTAGTTGGGTGTGCACGTGTGAGTTGGGTGTGTACGTGTGAGTTGGGTATGTACGTGTGAGTTGGGTGTGTACGTGTGAGTTGGGTGTGTACGTGTGAGTTGGGTGTGTACGTGTGAGTTGGGTATGTACGTGTGAGTTGGGTGTGTACGTGTGAGTTGGGT